>JACXGM010000626.1:0-20570 GCA_016801145.1 Umbra pygmaea | reverse complement strand
TTTACTAATACTTTAATAAGACCATTTACATTTGCAATCTGGATTGCTTATATAATAAATAGACAAGAGTCATTGTCGCTAGCAGCGTGAGCCCGGTGTGCGACAGTAATAATCATCCGTGCGGAACCACTGTGCGCGATACAACGTTGGTAACATTGATTAAACAAAGCCTCGAGTCAAGTCATTTTGTGTCGACACATTTTGTAATCGAGTTATTCGAGTTATTCGAGGAATCGTTTCAGCCCTACATGTAATCATTGTATATAAGGAGCCTCCAAAAAAGGCATAGTCCTTGAAGAGCAGGGATAGGTCGAGGCTCGCCAATCTGCCAACTGGTGCACCAGCAAATAATTGAAAACTTTCAGAACATTACCTAAAGACAAAATCCGTAGCATATTGGGCATTTCACATACAGTGCACAATATGATTAAAAGTCGAGGAATAGGGTCAAATTCAAAAATATTTAACAACAGCTTCAACCTGTGTAATAACTACAACTAACAATATTAAGCATTGTGTATAGCCCATGTCCAGTTGTTAGAAATTTAATAAATGCTGCAACCCAAATTTCTAATTCACAAAGGAGACAACCAAATACAAATGTGGCTTCCATTTCTTCAAATTTAAAAAACCTACCATATTTTCCGGACTATAAATCGCTCAGAATTATAAGTCGCATCAGTCAAAAAATGCATCACGAAGAGGGAAAAACACAAATCGCACAGGACTACAAGTCGCATTTATTCACACTCCAGTACAGTAGGTGGCGGTAATGCACCATTACAGTTGGATGCCAACCGCCGTTAAACAACAACGAAGAAGTCGCATTTATTTCACAAAATCCAAGACCAAAGACATTTAATCTGGAAAGGCAAGTTATTCAACTACAACAGCACACAGCAACAACAGGCTGAATAGGTGTCCGGTATGTTAACATTACACATGAACAGTTATTCAGCTACACAATATCATAAAGAACATTTGAAGGCTGAATATCCTACATCACCATAACAAGCCAGCGAGTCCAACAAGCATGTTACCGGTAAGCAAGTTCACCAAGCTCCTTAAAAACAAGTTAAATTATATATTTTGATATAAGTCGCACCTGACCAGACAAACTATGAAATAAAAGTGCAACATATAGTCAGGAAAATACGGTACACTGATCCAACAGTAAGTCAAAGGACAATATGCAAAATGCAATCAAGTTCTAAAGAAGTTCTCAGAAGTCCACCCTAGAACTGGCTTCTGTAGCCAAAATTACTGGATGTTAAAGGAACACTCCAGACATCTGAACAGCTCAAAATCGTTGTGCCGGTCATGTTTACAAATATGACAGTCAATAAAATCACCATCTTACTCTCCAATGGACTCGATTCAAAGATTGACTAGATTTAAAACTAACAGTTTAGTTTGAAAAAAATCTTGCTGTGACATCAGTGTTTGAATTTCCAGACACGGTGGCCAAATTGGAAATTACTGAATGCGCTGAGGTGTTTTTTGTGACTGTCGTGTCGGAAACATGACCGGCACAATGATTTTGAGCTGTTTAGGGGTCTAGAGTGATCCTTCAAAGGAACACCCCAGACCCCTAAACATTTCAAAATCATTGTGCTGGGGGGTTCCACGTGGCGTAATGGGCTAAGACACTACATTGCAGGACAACCTACTTCAACCTACTTCATGATGGTCATGAGTTTGAGCCTGACTGGGTTCTCTGACTTTACCCGGGCCTCCTGCACGAGGAAATGCATACTGGCATAGCGCTGCCCGGGATTTGGGTTACATGAAACGGATTATCTATCCTGCCACGTTGCTCTCCAGCGACTCCTTGTGTTCAGATCAGGCACCTGTAAATTAAATTGTGCAAGTATAGTCCTGAACGTATTTATCCTGTGCATGATCCGACTAAAGGCTTCCATATTGGGTGAACCATGCAAAAAGAATCAGTGGCTCAGACGACATGTGGTTGGATGAACCATTTGCGCGCCCCTCGTCATCCCACAGATCTGTACAAGTAGTTGTGGGGCAACTAAATAGGGAATTGGGAAGGGAGAAAAATCTGGAAAAATTTACAAAGAAAATTAAAAAAAATGTTGTGCCGGTCATGTTTCTGATGACAAAAGATACAATTTGAGACAGAGAAGTTGTGTAATGAAATGACTTAGGATATCGGGGCAAAAAAACTATTATTTTTTTTAATTAAAAAGCAATTTAGATGGGACAACGAATCCATAAAATATGCTATGGTTTCTTACAAACAAAACAAAGCACAGCCTAAAATGCACAAGTTACATCAAAGACAGACCAGAGTGTGCCAATTGACAAGCACAACGGTAGCACAAATCTGTAATTTCCACACTGCAATTCCTGATCAAATGGAAAGATTAGCACTGTATAATGTGTGGAATCATTGTCCCCGCTAAATCACTTTTTCAAAACACATACTACCGTTTTTACAGCTTTGTAAACCAGCCGCTAAAGTACTGCCATTCTTACAGGAGTGAAATTGTACAGAAAGTAGTGATGGACCGCTCGACACTCAAGTGTCGAAACTGTCTCGATGTTTTGCACACTCACTGCATTGGATCAACATATCAAGAGAAGTTCCAAAAACACTTCTGGTGGTCACATGACAGAACTGTGTCGAAACACTGTCATGTGATATTGATCTGAATACCTGTGTCGCACTTGTCAAATCACACTGCCGTATCGGGTGTAATGAGGCAAAATATTAACCTAAGAATTAATAACACATGGGTATTGAGTTAACCGATCTGTGGGATATATGTTTTCATGCTAATCAAATGTGCCCAGTTTTAGTGTGAACTGATTATCACCTTATAACGCTAGTGAGGGCATGGATGAAGTAAAAAGAAATTGCTATTTTATACCCCTAACCAGGCTCAAAATAGCACCACACTTCCACAGTAGCATAATGAGGGTCCCTACATGCAAGCAGAAACATTGAGAACTTTGTAAAAGTACAGAGAGTTTATTAAAAATATAGTATTAAAGACAGTACCTTTCTCGACCAGTTGAACCCTGAAAACCGTACTACGTGAGCTGATCTGTGAGCAAATTGTGTTTGATTTTAGATTTGAATGACCGAAAAACCTCTTGTCATGGGAGATTCTAAGTCACAGTTCAGCTCACGTAGCACAGCGTTCGTAGTTCGACTGGTCAAGTCTGTTTTCCCAAGATAGCGCCTGCCTGTATACGTGAACGGTAATGTCTTTTAAACTATCTTTTTAATAAACGGTCTGTTGGTCGACTCGGTATCCATGTATTATCAACCCTTAGGTTCATTTTGCGCCGGTATTGTCATTTAACACTGTTGTGTGCCACAATTGAAGTTGCCAGCAGATATCACTGTCGAGTAAAGGTTTCGAGCCTTTCAAAAGCCTTGACTCAAATGTTTCAATTGTCTGTGTTTCGGAAAGCCTCGTTTGGCCCATCACTATCAGAAAGTCCCTTTAACTCAAGTTTATTAGCCTTGAAACATTTTTTTTTTTTAAAACGTCAGCTGTCAGGCATGATCAGGTCAACTTGCTTAGCCACATAGTGCCCTACTGCATCAAATGTGTTTGATAGATCTACAAACATGACACCATATGGTATAGTAGTCTACATTGTGGCTGCAGTAAGTGCATCCTGATTTAAAACCCGAATGATACCCAGTTAAAACATAAATTACCAGGATTTGCACATACTAATACAAGTAAGCAGTTGTGCAAACGTACCAACGTCTTTCAAATTGCACACATTGACATGTCAGAGGCATAGCTAGGGAAGTAAGTAACGCGCCTCATGACCGATATCCCAGAAGTCACATGACTCAGTGGTTTAACCAATGTATTAATGTAACATAAGAAGAATAACAAACTAGTCCAAATAGACATGACTTTAAATAGCCCTTATTATGATTTCCGGTAAACGTATGAAAACTTCTGTAAATCGCCCTGGACAGTGATCTGCTTAAATATTTTAATGCAAATAAGAGCAATCGCTGAAAACTACAGGTAAATCACCAACTGGCTGTATGTGTTCAAACAACACTTGAGTTTAACCTTTAGCTAATTCATACAATTTTTAAACAACCATAAGCAGTAAAGCCGACAATTGTGCGCCTAGACACACAATATAAGGATGTTCTCTGTCCGCCTTCTCTAACGGGAGGGGCAATGATGTCGACAAAACTGAATGTAAGTTCTAGGAAATAGCAATAGCATTTAGCTACAAACACGTGTGTCCACAGAGGTGTACAACTTAAGTGGTTCTGAATCTTATCAATGGCTAATATTGACAACTGCAAGTGACATTGACCACCAACTGTTTATTCATCACCTGCACAGCAGGCTACCTTTTTTAAAACAGTTACTGTAGCTGTAACTGATACATTTGGCTCCAAATTACGCTGGACTCCAAGTGCTATATCATCTGTGTACATGTAGTTATTAGGCTACTTACCTGAAACTAGACGGACAGCTTAGAAGTTAGTGAGAAGTTTGAAGAGGAACCGTTAAAAATGTCTATAGTTTCGTCGTGCTCTCTGTCCAAGTCCCTCCCCAATCGACCCAACCCTTTCTTTGATGGAGCAGGAAAAGGTGGGTGTGCGGTCAAAGGATACGACCGACCTAAGAGACTGGTGATGAGAACGGAAAATGAGAACCTCGTGTCTGTTTGCGTCGTTAGAGTGGGGATCTTTTTCCTGGCATCATGCTGTATTATACTGTAGAACTGCTTTTCTGGACTGTTTTGAGCCAAAGTTTAACCGCTCGATCAGTTTCGCATTATCTTACTCGCTGGTCTCCTTCAACATGAAAAAACGTTTTAAAACGTTCATATAAATGTGCTGTTTATGCAGCTCTACTATATAAGTAATAAACATTACATACATAGGTATTTGTTTTATTTTTTTATCTCCTAAAACACTATGATTCTTGACAGTTTAACGTTTTGCAGTGACTTTCCTCCAACTTACCTACACCTTCAGGGCTTATAGTTTCTAGTACATTGTGGGTTATCTCCAGAAAAAAATATTCTAAATCGCCTGCTCTTTTCAATGGATTACTGTCGCTTTATTTGAGAACGTTTTCTAAACGTGACCGTAACAAAACCTAAATTTAAAGTAATCTGATAAGAAGAGGGAAGTGCAGTGTCGGCGGAATTCCAGGTTACACTAGCTACCACTTGGTTAAATTAACTATTTAGTTGGGCGTAAGTGATTGGATCAGTCAAAAAAACATATATATTGGATATGGTGTTTAAACATTGTGTTACCGTATTTATTCTGAAAACATCTGAAAACACGTCTTTAAATAGCTATTGTAGGCTAATATCTCTGTTTTGAATGTCAGTTAGTTTGAAAGAGAAAGCCTTGCAAACCTTTTAATATATGTGTGCGTGTATGTAAACATACATTTCATTATTGATTTTTTTTGGTAACTATAGTTAATAGTGTTTCTATGAATGTCACTCATATTGCTGTTTCTTGACACGGACAAAGTATGACACCCAGTGGATCTCAAGGATAATTGCATTCGAACATTTTAGGCCCGCATTACCCGAAGTTTCACAAAAACCTATTAATATCGGCTGTCATAAAATCTATATTTGCTTTAATTAACAATCTTTAACATCATTTGAAGGAGAAGTCTTATCACACACACGTCTGCTGTCATAGTGAGAATTAGTGAGAGAGGCTGAACAACTGCAATTATCATGGTGTAAAGTTATTATTTTTATTACTGCCTAACATGATTTAGTTAAGATTTCCTTGTTTCAACTGAGGTCTGGTTATCAAAGAAAACAATGGATTCTGATATTGCGTTATTTGGGTATAATGTTTTTAGAGTGGATAGGATGAGGTGGTGGTGTGGCAATATTTGTCTAAACTCACCACTCTACTGCGCTGATAAAAACTGTCCATCCATTCCTAATTAATTTGAGTTGTTAGCATTAAGTCTTACATTTGATATTCAATTTAAAATTACAATTGTTTGAGTATATCACCTTCCTTCTGCAAAGATAGTTTTGCTTAGCCATCTTGCTGAATTTTTTGCCACTTTTATATATACTGAAGTTAATATCCTAGGAGATTTTAAGTGAACTGGGAGTCACAGTTTTAAAGACTTCTGCATGGAGGTAAATCTCACTCAATCAATGAACCCACAAGGCCTAATCTTAAAGTGCCTACAGAGTCCACTTTGATAGATTATATTCTAATGATTGGACCAGATAAATATAAAGCTAGTAAAATATGTCCATTAGGAGTCTGTGACCACTGCACTGTAGCATCTGTTAGAGACAGAGGCGTAGCGATAGGATAGGAAAGGCTGGGAAATGCCTGGGGCCCCCAACATGCTAGAGGGCCCTCGAGGGGCGACCAAATAGAATCTGCAGCATTGACAGCAGCGATGAAACAAAAATCCCTGATTTCCCCAATATTTTCTGTCTAGGACCCCTTCAAACTATAGAATTGCCTCTGGTTAGAGATGTCAAAGTTCAAAGGGCCAAACCCCACATAATCACTGAAATAACTCATTGTCATGTTCAAGAAACCAATTTGAAATGATTCGAGCTTTGTGACATGGTGCATTATCCTGCTGGATGTAGCCATCAGAGGATGAGTACATGGTGGCCATAAAGGGATGGACATGGTCAGAAACAATGCTCAGGTAGGCCGTGGCATTTAAACGATGCCCAATTGGCACTAAGGGGACTAAAGTGTGACAAGAAAACATCCCCCAAACCATTACACTACCACCACCAGCCTGCACAGTGGTAACAAGGCATGATGGATCCATGTTCTCATTCTTTTTATGCCAAATTCTGACTCTACCATCTGAATGTCTCAACAGAAATCGAGACTCATCAGACCAGGCAACATTGTTCCAGTCTTCAACTGTCCAATTTTGGTGTGCTCTTGCAAATTGTAGCCTCTTTTTCCTATTTGTAGTGGAGATTGTGTCTTCTGGTGTTGTAGCCCATCCGCCTCAAGGTTGTGCGTGTTGTGGCTTCACGAATGCTTTGCTTCATACCTCGGTTGTAACGAGTGGTTATTTCAGTCAAAGTTGCCTTTCTATCAGCTTGAAGCAGTCAGCCCATTCTCATCTGACCTCTAGCATCAACAAGGCATTTTTGCCCACAGGACTGCCGCATACTGGATGTTTTTCCCTTTTCACACCATTCTTTGTAAACCCTAGAAATTGTTGTGCGTGAAAATCCCAGTAACTAAGCAGATTGTGAAATACTCAGACCGGCCCATCTGTCACCAACAATTATGCCTCGCTCAAAATTGCTTAAATCACCTTTCCCAATCTGACATTTAGTTTGGAGTTCAAGAGATGTTCTTGACCAGGACCACAGACCACACCCCTAAATGCATTGAAGCAACTGCCATGTGATTGGTTGAGTAGATAATTGCATTAATGAGAAATTGACCGGGTGTTCCTAATAATCCTTTAGGTGAGTGTATTGTTAAAGTTGTGGATAGTTAAAATGTGTTGCCTTATTTGTTTACCTGTCAAAGGCCTTTGTTACAGTTGATCATTTACTGCTGCTTAATAAACGTAACTCACCGGGATTTGCTGTAGACTCTTGTACATGGTTTCAGAATTATTTTAGCAATAGATCACAGGCAAGTTTTGCTGATGGGATAAAGTCTGATATTGTTAATATTCATAAGGGAGTCCCACAGGGTTCAATTTTGGATCTGTTATTGTCTGCTATGTGCATATCTGTAACAATATGCTAAAATAGAAATACCATTTCCATGCTGAAGACGCATTAATTTGTGATAGCCACATCGATTCCTCAAGTATTTTCGCTCCTGCAATCCAATTTTGATTTGTTACGAAATGCACTTGTAGACATAAGGCGTGTGTTAAATACTAGCAAAACTAAGTATATGGTATTTTCCAGGGCCAAAAATCTACAATTTGAAAGTCTTAACATTACTACCCTAGATGGCGCTGTTTTAGAACGTGTCCCTTCATATAAATACCTGGGAATTTCTTTGGATGATAATCGTTCGTTTAATACACATTACATAACTGGTGAGGAAGCTGAAAGTGAGAATTGGCTTTTATCTATATGAATAAATCATGTCTGTCCTCACAGCATAGAAAGGAAACTGTACAAGCCGCTTTTATGTCAGTGCTTGATTATGGTGATATGATGTACCATATACTGTATGCATGGGTCAGCATCATGGTTAAAACATTTGGATATATTATGTCATGCAGCTTTTCACTTTATTTTTGGAGCAAACTATCACACTTATCTTTGCCTGCTATACACTGCAGTTGGCTGAGACAAATCTTAGAAGGTCCAGCCATTGGCTGATGTTTGATTATATTGCTGTTTTACAGAAAGTACCTAGATATTTATTTGAGAGTTATTACTAGAGACAACACGGGTCCACTCTGAGTTTGGTAAAATTGCATTTGAATACCATTCCTCACACTAATGAAATTATATTCTGAGCAAACTCAGAGGTTTTAGTTCCTGTAAGCGAATTTAAATGTCTGTTACATTAGCTTTTACTATTAACTGTGATTGTTTCTTTTAAAATCTGTTTTATTATGTATTTATGTATTTTTAATGTAAATTCCATTTATTTTATACTTTAATTCTGTTTTAGTTTCTTTTCTTCTGTTTTTATACTATTTTTTAATACTATATTATGTTGTTGTATTGCAGGCCACAACTGTAAAAGACACCGGTCTCAGTTTGTTTTCCTTGGATAAATAAAGGTTTATATATAAATGACTAAAATGCAAATCCCTACATAACTATACAAATATCTACTCATTTATGTCCTATTGCCCTTTAATCATCCCCAGCTAGGCTAATGCATCCTCCATTTTCATGGGTCCTCACATAGTGTACTGTAAGTTAAGGAAACATGGCTGTGTTTCTTTGTCAAATATACTGTGTATCTCTTTTTATCCTTTACCAACTAAGCCCAGCTTCCAAATCTGAGACTCCTCTGTTGGCCTGTACTTCCCCTTTATCTCATCCTGCTGGCCTGGGGCCCTCTGCTTTATCACTGCTGTGCAGGATCAGCTGACAAACAAGCAGCCCTGCTTCTGAATGGGAGATGGAGCCACTGAGGTATATTTAGGGTCACACAAGCTACATTTGATTACATGCACTCTAAAGTCATTTTCCCTGGAATTTTGTTTATTTTTACAGCAGTAACCGGTGATTGTGTACATGTGGCATCTGACAGTTGTTACGCTAAGTCAAAAAGGGTTTTGTCCTGACAAAACAGTGAAATGATACGCCTTTTAAAATCAAAAGGCCAGCAGTGGTTAAGGCAATGTGTCTCTCCTTCTTTTGCTCTGGTTGTGTGGGATAATAGGAAGGTTTGTTTTCCCAGAGGTTCAAAATGAGGGTTGGGCCTGGAAGGCTCAGGGGGATGGACTGCCTCCCTATAGGATCAGCAAGCCAGAGAGAAAAAAAGACGGGGGAGTTGTAGAGTGATGGTTCACTGTGGCCTCGTCCCGCCCCAAGAACAGGATCCTCCTCTGTCAATTTATAAGTCCTCCGTGCACTCGCATAATGTACACACAAACCCACTCTTAAACACACACAGACTCACAGAGACAGAGCCTAGCAGACAAAGTCAGGATGTGACATCACTCACAGGAAGAGAAACCATACAACTACTTGTTTTCTTCTACTTTTTTGACTGTGGTGCTGTGTGTCGCTGGCTGCTGATTGAAGCTGGAGTCTCAAGGTCTGTCGCGGCCGGGAAAGAGGGAGTTTGTAGAACTTGGGGAGAGACATCTGCCCGAATCAATGTCCGGAGGGACCACAATTCTCACTGGTCTTCCCACAACTCTCCACAGCATTCCAAGACATCCATACTGGGACCGTGGCCAGGTACTGTGTGGAAAAGATCCCTGCTTGCTGTTCCTCTCCTATTTTCTTTCTTTCACATTATTTTTTCTTTATATTTATTTGCATATACCCTCATTTAATTGAACTAGCTCAAATTTTACTGTATACAATCTTAACAGAGCAGTTGTTATGAACCAGTTTCAGTAGGAAATTCCATATAAAGTTAGTAAATTATGCAATCGGTGGGTCAGAATGTCAGTTACCAGTACGTGATGAGACATGCAGACAGTCTATTACAGGGGAAATATGTGGACACTGCAAAGAAGTAAATTGAAAGTATCGCTATCGTTTCTCCATGCTGTCTGTTATATAGTGACTATTTATTGCCAATGACTATTACTTAACATTGTAGTCCTGACTGAAGATAACTTAGACTTCAATAACCTACAGTAACCAGGGTTCAAAATCAACTTTAATCCTCCAACCAAACGGCTAGTGAATGTTCAGATTTTTCCAGCCACTCAATAGATTACTATTGTTTTTTTGGCTGGTGAGTGAATCAAATCTACCAGCCACCTGCATATTTTACCAGCATTTGGCTGGTACATGGTGCTAATTTTGGACCCTGACGGTAACTGAAAGAGAGTGGCCATTGACACATCAGGTCAATAAAAAACAGCAGGATAGTAGCCTAAGGATACCTTGCATTGTACACTCCAGCGACTACTTGTGGTGGGTTTGGCATCTGGAAACTACCGGTAATTGCAGTGTTTATTTAGAAGAGCAGTCTCCTCTAAGCATGTTGCTTCTGTCTGAATTCCTGTATGAGACAGTGGTAATAATATAAGAAGGTAAACAGATTAGTGGGATGTGTTCCGAAGGAAGAATTTCCAATACATTGACTTTTGTAACCCGATCGGAGTCTGCAATGGCATGGTCATAATTACAAATTGAAAACCATTGCATTTGGAGGGATCAAAATCAATGCAAAATCCTACTTTGGCCTACACAGTCCTGCACTGGCCAACACAGACCTGCATTGGCCTACACAGACCTGCATTGGCCTACACAGACCTACATTGGCCTACACAGACCTGCATTGGCCTACATAGACCTGCTTTCCAAGTCAGTCCTACTTTGGCTCATTTTAAACCACGTTACAGTTTAGAATCTGAGCACATGGATAAGTTAGACTGTGTTGAATAGACACTGCTCCCTGATTTAACTTCACAAGCTGCATTAGAACAAACCCAGGAAGTCTTCGGCTGTGTGAATCTGAATGTGACAATGTACGTTTTGAAATTTTGAAACAAATTTTGTATATATAACCACCAAACAGTGTAATTTATGATGAATCATTGAATTAAATACATTTTTCAGAACATTGGAGCTACGTAGCCAGAAAATCAGTTGTTATTACTTCAAATAGGGCTTGGGCCCTTGTTGTAGACCACTTTAGGTTCAGCATTTGAACTTGATGCAGTGTGGCCTCTGATACCTCCATTGTATTTCTGTATTTATTATTCAAGAATATAAACACCTAATGGGTTTTGTGAATTAGAAAATATAATCTGCAGCCTTGGTTCAAACTATGCCTTGGATATCACATATGGTGATTCCTTGAAACCACATAAAAGATCTCTGAATTTCATTTATCTAGTCCCATCCCCCAGCTTTCACAGAAACTAGAGTGAGGTGATTCTTGGTTTTATTTTGACTGCTTATTCCAATTTTTTCACATGGCATACATTGGCTTCAGAAGGATACACAATTATTGTAGTGATGAAGTTTACCATGCTCCTAATTAAAAACATTACACTAGGCTCTACGCTTGTCTGATATTATATGGTCCTAAACTCAGCAAAAAAGAAACATCACTTTTTCAGGCAGGACAATGTATTTGAACGATACTTCATAAAAATCTGAATACTTTACAGATCTTCATAATAATGTTTTCCATGTTTGTTCAATGAACCATAAACAACTAATGAACAATGCACCTGTGGAACAGTCATTAAGACACTAACTGCTTACAGACGGTGGGCAATTGAGGCTACAGGTATGAAAACTTTCTACTGACTAGGTAGAAACACCAATAGACAGATGCCCAGGGTCCCTGCTCATCTGTGTGAACGTGCCTTAGGCATGCTGCAAGGAGGCATGAGGACTGCAGATGTGACCAGGGCAATAAATTGAAATGTCTGTAATGTGAGACACCCAAGACAGCACTACATGGAGACTAGAAGGACAGGTGATTGTCCTTGCAGTGGCAGACCACGTTTAACACCTGCACAGGATCAGTACATCTGAACAACACACTTGGGGGACAGCTATAGGATGGCAAAATTATGCCAGGAATGAACAATTCCTTCATCAGTGCTTAGACTGTCTGCAATAGGCTGAGAGGCTGGACTGAGGGCTCGGCAGTCTGTTGTAAGGCAGGTCCTCATCAGACACCACCAGCAACAACATCGCCTATGGGCACAAACCTACCGTCGCTGGACCAAAAAGTGCTCTTTACTGACGATTCACAGTTTGGTCTCACCAGGGGGGATGGTCAAACTTACGTGTATCGTCGAAGTAATGAGTGTTACACCGAGGTCTGCACTCTGGCGTGGGATCAATTTGGAGGTGGAAGGACTGTCATGGTCTGGGGGCGGTGTGTCACAGCATCATCGGACGGAGCCTTTTGTTGTTGCAGGTGATCTCAACACTGTGTCATGGGGAAGATATCTGCCTCTCTTATGTGGTACCCTTCCTGCAGACTCATCCTGACATGACCCTCCAGCTTGACAATGCTACCAGCCATACTGCTTGTTTTGTGCGTGATTTCCTGCAAGACAGGAATGTAAGTGTTCTGACATGGCCAGCGAAAAGCCCAGATCTCAATCCCATTGAGCACATCTGGGACCGGTGTGATCGGAGCTTCAGGGCTATGGCCATTTCCTCCAGAAGTGTCTTGAGAAGTTGCAGGTGCCTCGGTGGAATAGTGGAGTGACATCTCACAGCAAGAACTGGCAGATGTGGTGCAATCCAAGAGGAGATTTACTGCGTTACGTAATGCAGCTGGTGGCCACGACAGATAATGACCCCCCCCCCCCCCCGTTCAGGGACACATTATTCTGTTTCTGTTAGTTACATGTCCGTGGAACTTGTTCATGTCTTGTTGAATTATTTTCCGTTCATACAAATATTTATACATGTTCAGTTCTGTGAAAATTAAAACATTTGAGGATGTTTCTTTTTTGCTGAGTTTAAATCAAGGTCTTGTGACATTCAATGTGTGTCAGGTAATGGCCACCAGACAAAAAAACTATAGCTTGTTGAGACCTGTTCATTCCAGCAGTGACAAAACCATGGTGTGTAATAAAGAAATGATCCTGTTCCAAGGCTATTGGGAACCGTTGGCCTTGAGGGAGGGATGGCATCGTTTCAACAGGCATCAACAAGTCTCGTGAAAAGCTTAGGAGGGCGACCATATCTGAGCTGGTTTCGACCGATTATCCATTTCTACGAACCTAGTGTTGTGCATAATAAATTGGTCACTCTGTGTATATTCTGTCCAGTTTCACAATCACAACATACTGTTCTTATCAAGTCCTTCAGACTACTCCCTATCCAAACAAGCAGAAAATCTTGTTTATACTTTGCTGTTTTTGTTTACAGATTTTTATCATTTTTGGCTTCTCCTCTGTTGACCACTCTTGATAGCATTGTGAAAGAAAGTCTCTAATATTTCATGGTGTTTTTTGTGTGGTTTTCTATATTTTTCAGAGTCAACTGTCAACTGTCTCCAATGTAGAGGTCAACATTGTCCTCGCAATATGAAATATTGGGATATTAATATTATGATATTACTATTCATTATAATTCATTACATGTGGTGAAACCAGTCCAATCCACTCCCAGGAATCCACCATATCCCCTTGCACAAATACAAACTATCCATTAGGCCCACACCTCACCAAGTACACACTTTCAAGATCATGGCGCTCTGTCTGGGACAAGTCTTTAGCAAAGACAAAACATTTAGGCCTCGGAAACGCTTTGAACCTGGGACTCAGCGCTTTGAGCTGTACAAGAAGGCCCAGGCATCTCTGAAGTCAGGCCTGGATCTGAGGAAAGTGGTCCAGCTTCCAGAAGGGGAGAACATCAACGACTGGATTGCTGTGCACGTTGTGGACTTCTTCAACCGAATCAACCTGATCTACGGCACAGTTAGCGAGTTCTGCACTGAGCGCACCTGCCCCATCATGTCCGGCGGCCTGCGTTATGAGTATCGGTGGCAGGATGGAGATGGTTACAGGAAACCCACCAAGCTACCCGCCTTGAAATACATGAACCTGCTCATGGACTGGATTGAGAACAACATCAACAATGAGGACATCTTCCCCACCAGAGTAGGTGCGTGAGGACAGCGTCCTGAACCTTACGGGTGGCTTAGAATAGCTGACCGGGGTTTCTGAATGAGGGCTTGTGGGAAGGAAGAAGGTGACCTTAGAGTCGAGAAGCATAAACTTATGCGTGAGGGTCAAAAATTGGATTGAACATACAGTGGTGCTTAAAAGTCTACACTGTAAGCCTGGATAGGTGAATTCACTTAAAAAATCTGAGGTAACCGATTGCCTTAAAAACGTTAAGTAATGGGTTATGAAAACTTGAGTGCATTTAACTTAAATTAAACAACTGACACAAAAATATTAAACTTGTTAATTTATTAATTGAGGACAATGATCCATAATTACATACTTGTGAGTGGTGAAAGTATGTGAACCTTAGCTTTCAGTATCTGGTGTGACCCCCTTACGTTTGTAGTAACTGTTGATCAGTTCTGCACATCGGCTTGGGGGAATTTTTGCCCATTCCTCCATACAAAACAGCTTTAACTCTGGGATGTTAGTGAGTTTCCTCATATGAACTCCACGCTTCAGGTCGTTCCACAACATTTTGATTGGATTATGGTCAGGACTTTGACTTGGCTATTTCAAGACATTTACTATATTATTCTTAAACCAATCTTTGGTAGAACAACTTGTGTGCTTAGGGTTGTTGTTCTGCTCCATGACCCACCTTTTCTTGAGATTCAGTTCATAGACAGATGTCCTGACATTTCCCTATCTTTTGTCTAAATCTTATGATGTTTTAGGTAATTTATGTAGAAAAGTCTAAGGGGCTCACCAATGTTCAAGCACCACTGTACATGTCCAGAATACCTATAATTTAAAGCTATTTGTTGGAGAACTAATGTAGGTACTGTATATGAAGGACAGTGTATTTATTAGTTTGTGTCAAGGGACAAGAAGTCATAGGACTTGTGTTAATAGTTTTTTTTAATTATAGTTTTATCTAGAAACGTTCATTATACTTTAAGTGTGACATTTGGAAGCAATGGGAATGCTATGGGACTATTTTTTACGGCACTGTCAAAGCACGGTTATCAGCCTTTTGGGGTTAAAGGTTAGGAATGTACATAATATATGAAATTAAGTAATTATGATAAGGTATGAAGTCAGGTATGGCTTGAATGATAGCCGTTTTAACATAATCTATATAAAAAATATAAAGACATTGTTATTTAGAAATGGGTTATTTGCCCATGGATAGTCCAAAACATACAGTATAAGACAAGTGTTCTTTAATTATCTGGGAACTACAGCCAGTGTTCCACTTCACTGACAGTTGTACCCTTTTGGTTCTAGGTGTTCCTTTCCCTAAGAACTTCCAGCAGGTGTGTAAAAAAATCCTGAGCCGCCTGTTTCGGGTCTTTGTACATGTCTACATCCACCATTTTGACAGCATCTGCAGCATGGGAGCCGAGGCCCACATCAACACCTGTTACAAACACTACTACTACTTCATCACGGAGTTCAGCCTTATCGAGCACACGGAGCTGGAGCCCCTGGTAAGGAAGGAGGTGTGGGGGTGGGGCTAATGTTAGTAGTGTGAGGGGATAGAGCAGGGGTGTCAAACCGGTTCCACATAGGGCCTAGTATATGCAGGTTTTTGCTTTTACCTTGTACCTGACTGATTGATTAGGTCACTAATTGGTTAGGATCTCCCCTCACCTGGCAGTCTAGATCTTAATTGGGCTCTGATTGAAAGGAAAGACCAAAAACCAGCATACACTAGGCCCTCCGTGGAACCGGTTTGACACCTGTGGGATAGAGGAAGGTGTGGGGTGGGGCTATGGGTAGTAGTAGGTGGGGCTAGAGGAAGTAGCTGTGTTTGGTTGTAAAAGAAAGTAATGAATTGACAGGCTAGCAATACAGCATGAAGTCACAGTTGAACAGCACAGTAATCAAGTCACATGTTAGCAGCACATAACCTGGTAAGGCAGAGTTTAACTTGACCATGCCCCCCAAGTATTACAAACCAAGTGTCCCTACATTCGCTGCCATGCAATTAGCCTAAACATGTTAACTGATCGTAAACAGATTTTTGAAACTTTGTTGTTTTGATAATCGATTTTAACAGCCAAACTTTTAGTTCTTAACATATTTGATCTTCAAAACAATAGTTAATCTGCCTCTTGAATTGGCAACATTGACATTTAATTAATGACAGCAGTCATATTTAACCTTCTTCACTGTTTACCACAGAATTTTTATCTGGTTAGCATTTGTTTTTTGTTATGAACAACATCCAAATTACCCAAACTCATGAAAACAAAAACATTGTGGTGATAACTTAATAATAGTGGTAGGCATATGGTTAACAATGTTCTGAATTTCGCTGACGTTAACTGATCTTACATAAGCCAGCATTAGTTGGCATTCAGGGTGATTCTCTGAGATGGGTGTCTTTTGGATCATACCTTTTCTTAAAAAAAACTTAAATAATTTGAAATGTTGAGCCTGTCAATCTCAATTGATAAAGACCATGAAATATAGATAGGAAAAGATGGATAGATAATAAAAAGATGGATAAATAATCCATGTATTCATATATATATATATATATATATATATATATATATATATATATATATATATATATATATACAGTGCCTTGCGTAAATATTCGGCCCCCTTGAACATTTTGAACTTTTGCCACATTTCAGGCTTAAAGCATAAAGATATAAAACTGTAATTTTTTGTGAAGAAGCAGCAACAAGTGGGACACAATCATGAAGTGGAACGAAATTTATTGGATATTTAAAACTTTTTTAACAAATAAAAAACTGACAAATTTGGCGAGCAAAATTATTCAGCCCCTTTACTTTCAGTGCAGCAAACTCTCTCCAGAAGATCAGTGAGGATCTCTGAATGATCCAATGTTGACCTAAATGACTAATGATGATAAATAGAATCCACCTGTGTGTAATCAAGTCTCCGTATAAATGCACCTGCTCTGTGATAGTCTCAGAGGTCTGTTGAAAGAGAGCATCATGAAGAACAAGGAACACACCAGGCAGGTCCGAGATACTGTTGTGGAGAAGTTTAAAGCCAGATTTGGATACAGAAAGATTTCCCAAGCTTTAAACATCCAAAGGAGCACTGTGCAAGCGATAATATTGAAATGGAAGGAGTATCAGACCACTGCAAATTTACCAAGACCCGGCCGTCCCTCTAAACCTTTAGCTCATACAAGGAGAAGACTGATCAGAGATGCCGCCAAGAGGCCCATGATCACTCTGGATGAACTGCAGAGATCTACAGCTGAGGTGGGTGAGTCTGTCCATAGAACAACAATCAGTCGTATACTGCACAAATCTGGGCTTTATGGAAGAGTGGCAAGAGGAAAGCCATTTTTGAAAGATATCCATAAAAAGTGTTGTTTAAAATTTGCCACAAGCCACCTGGGAGACACACCAAACATGTGGAAGAAGGTGCTCTGGTCAGATGAAACCAAAATTGAACTTTTTGGCAACAATGCAAAACATTATGTTTGGCGTAAAAGCCACACAGCTCATCACCCTGAACACACCATCCCCACTGTCAAACATGGTGGTGGCAGCATCATGGTTTGGGCCTGCTTTTCTTCAGCAGGGACAGGGAAGATGGCTAAAATTGTTGGGAAGATGGATGGAGCCAAATAGAGGACCATTCTGGAAGAAAACCTGATGGAGTATGCAAAAGACCTGAGACTGGGGATGGAGATTTGTCCAACAAGACAATGATCCAAAACATAAAGCACAATCTACAATGGAATGGTTCACAAATAAACATATCCTGGTGTTAGAATGGCCAAATCAAAGTCCAGACCTGAATCCAATCGAGAATCTGTTGAAAGAACTGAAAACGTTTTCCATCCAACCTTACTGAGCTTGAGCTGTTTTGCAAGGAGGAATGGGCAAAAATGTTAGTCTCTCAATGTGCAAAACTGATACAAACATACCCCAAGTGACTTACAGTTGTAATCACAGCAAAAGGTGGCGCTACAAAGTATTAACTTTGGGGCTGAATAATTTTGCACGCCCAATTTTTCAGTTTTTTATTTGTTAAAAAAGTTTGAAATATCCAATAAATTTTGTTCCACTTCATGATTGTGTCCCACTTGTTGTTGATTCTTCACAAAAAATTACAATTTCATATCTTTATGTTTGAAGCCTGAAATGTGGCAAAAGGTCGAAAAGTTAAAGGGGGCCGAAAACTTTCACAAGGCACTGTGTATATATATAACACCAAACCTACTTAACATCATCAGTTATTATTATGTCATTCACAGAGCTGCAAAAAAACATGCAGTCCACAACGCTTTACGAAACCTAAATATTCATGGGTGTTGCGTGAGTAAAATCACTGAAGAGGCCACCGTTATGAAACAGAACTATAGGATTACTGTTGTATTATTAAAGAAGAATATTATAGTATTATCACTGAGAAATATATATAGCCCCCAGAGGGGCTGGACACAATATATATATTCTATTTAAAGTAGACACACAAACATGATTATATTTGCATATTTATAAAGCAGCAAAATGTTGGTATTAATTCCAATTTATGCATCTTTGATATTCAATGAAATTGTAATGATGGTTAGTGAGAACATGCAAACATGTTATAGCTCCTCAAAAACCCAGTTTTTTTAAATGAAATAAAATATATATGTTTCGTGTTGGATTATAATGCAAAGACACCTGGTTCTATTTCAATATTGTTTTCAAATGAATTTTGTTATTTCTTTAATTGAAAATCTTAGAAGTACAAATGCCAGAGGGGCTGGACACTTTTTTATTGGGGTGGGCTGGTCAGATTCTTTAAATCAATATAGCATTTCATTGTTTTAACAGGCCTGCGTTGCATTTGTATGTTTTTTGTAACGATTTATGCACTGTATTTGTTGTTATAATAATATAGATTAAGCTTTTGGCCCAGTGGGAATTGGCCAATGGCCGGCTTGGTCCCAAGCTGGGCCGGCCCGATAAGATCAAACTCGCATCGTCAAAATGGGCAGGAGACAAATGCTGTGTCTCAATGTGAAGGCTGCATCCTTTGAAGGCTGCGGACTTCGAAGGATGCAGCCTACATGGCTTTCGGAGGCTCCGAATGTAGCCGTCATTGGATAACTAATTGAGCCACCAGGTGTTTCCAATTACCGCATAGCAAATATTGAGAGAGGAGAGCTGCCATCCTACTTACTGTGTAGAGCAGTGGTCACCAATCCTGGCCCTGGAGATCTACCAACCTGTAGGTTTTCACTTCAACTGCAAGTAATGTAGCTTAATTCAGCTCATTATCCAGCTAATTAGTAGAATCAGGTGTGCTAAATTGGGGCTAAAGGGAAAATAGTCTGGATGGTAGATCTCCAGGACCAGGATTGGTGACCCCTGGTGTAGAGTAACTGTGGAGCCAGAATCTATTTTTATTGTATACCGTAATTCCTCAAATTAAGACTGGGGCCTTTATTTACCTCTACTGCAGAAGGCAACCGGCTTTTATTTGAAGCAGGCTTTTGTTAGAGGCAGGCCTTTATTTCTGATTCCCTCTGTTTGATAAGTATAATTGGCTATATTTTTGTGTAAATCCTTGTTCCAGTTTGCCTTTTATTGCTGCATGACTTTGTTATCGCAATCTCAACACTTCTTGTAACCGTTCCAAATCCAATACGTAGTTGAAAAAAGTTGTTGAAGATTCAATCGCTTGCACTGAATGGGAGCCATGTTATTTCGATGAAGTTACTACCATCTACCTGTATGTTAATACAAACAACACCAAGCTGAGTAAAACATACAGCCGCATTGACTGAAATACTAGTAGGACAATTATACTTAGCAATACTATTTCCTGCTCCCGCTAGTAGTGAGTAGCGTAACTTGTGCTAAATTAAGTTTGGAACAAAAACCTACAGAGTGGCAGTTCGCAGGAGCAGAAGTACCATAATCCGAAAATAGCATGAATATATTTTTGAATCTATTAAAGTGATAGAAATGTACATTATACTTAACTGGAATGCACATTATATGAAAGGCACCTATAGGAGATTATCCACACATAATATTCCCCCGGCCTTTATTTAAGACCGGCCTTTATTTGTCCGTGTTTACCATGCCCCCGGCCACTATCAGAGGCCCGGCGTTTAATTAGCCTTTCGCCGAGCCCCGCCCCCCTTAGTTATTGTTGCTACGCCCGACAAACAAATGGTCAAACACCCGACCAGTGCAACAGATTGCCATAACGGAAAAGGTATACCGTGCGTGTCAGTTACCTTTTTTGGAGCATTAACTCTGCGATATCCTCAAGATCGAGGCAAAAGGGGTTACAGTATGCAGTGGA
>JACXGM010000625.1:0-68054 GCA_016801145.1 Umbra pygmaea | reverse complement strand
GCCACCGGCTTAAAGGCACAGGGGTTGCGGTGCCACCGGCTTAAAGGCACCGGGGTTGCGGTGCCACTGGCTTAAAGGCACCGGGGTTGCGGTGCCACCGGCTTAAAGACACCGGGGTTGCGGTGCCAGCGGCTTAAAGGCATCGGGGTTGCGGTGCCAGCGGCTTGGGCCCGCAATCGCTGCTTGCAGCTATATTTATATTTGTTATCATTGTCACCATGCACTGACCGAAATACCTAAAAGGTAATCAGGATTTCATCTGAAATACGATCTTTAAAAGAATGTTACTTTCTGTCACCAATGTATTAATAATTCACTCTAGCATTGCATTGTATGGCCATGAATGTTTGGTAATACATCCATTGTTATTTTATACTGGCACACTAATGGAGAACACAAAAACTGAATCATCACAACTAGATTTCAGTCAAAGAATATCTAGGGTCCCTAAAACGTTTGCACAGTACTGTGTATCTATGATATTTCTCAGGATCTGTAACCAGCAGTAACCATAAACAGTATTACAGCATACAGAGTATTCTCTAAATGTCGGAGACAAGCCAATTTACAGCCTTCGTTTACAGCCTCGTTTAATGTCCAGTTGTCAAATCCTTATATATATATTTTTATAGTAGAGAAATCTATAGATGTGGATCCGGTATGAACAAGCTTGCAATAAAGAATACCCAAATTAACTATCATACATTGTAGCACCTATTGGTTAAATAATATTTTCCACATCCCACATCTGAAGTCTGAAATATCAAACTATGTGCAAATTATTTTCGACAGCATTTCATCTTCTCTGCACATCTTCATCTCCAGCCTAATTATCTCCAAATAGAGCCCAGTTTGTAAAGGCCAGCAACCAATCCACACACTATATGACAATGCTAGTAGTATAGCATAATGTCA
Organism: Umbra pygmaea; assembly: GCA_016801145.1. Lineage (NCBI taxonomy): Eukaryota > Metazoa > Chordata > Actinopteri > Esociformes > Umbridae > Umbra > Umbra pygmaea. The sequence continues at coordinate 67,139 of JACXGM010000625.1, read as the reverse complement.
GTTGGAGAAGGGTTAACATACCATACAATTGTCAGTTAAACAACAAATGTTTCAAGATAATAACATCTAAATTGACATAATCATTTATTTACTTGTTCCAGTGTATCCCTTTTTCCAACGCTTCCATTTGGTTGCAGAGAGCATGAGCTTGTACTGCATGCAGTTCCCTGGACCAGATTTGGTGCAATGCCAAAGCAAAGAGATGCTTTAAGAAGAGGCATGCATACAGAAAGCATGCAGAGGTATGATCTAATCCTTACAGTTTGTTATTGGGTAATTATCATTGCACCATATTGCACCATTTTGAATGTCATTGTGACAATGTTTCCTCTGAGTTTAATTGAACATTATAAAATATTATTTACATTTAAGATGGACAATCTGTTTGTTTCACAAGTCATTTTAATCACTGACAAGGTCAATTCATTCCCTTTGTGTTGACAAAGTCCATCATCAGAAATGCAGACTTCGCTACTATATTGTGCATCTTCAAGGTGGACATTATAGAACATTTAGTCATAATAATGTTTAGAGCTCTGCAAATTAAAACATGTACAATCCAATGTAACAGCAGTGTTGTTTATCCTTATGTGCTTAATACTTTGTAGGAAATGCAATAAAGTAATTGCACTTCACCATAAGTAATTACAAGACAGAATGCTTGTAACAAGTTGAAACTATTTGTTGGTCACAGTTTATTAGTAGGCCTAGTCAATATTAGAGGTAGACAGCATCACACTCTCTCCCTGGGTCTCATTGAGTCTGCTTTTACTCTCCTTGCTTTTCATAGCTTGCCCCACGGCTTTGTTTTTAGAGATTGTGTGTAATTACTTTCTCAGACGTAATTATTATTTTACACAATGTGGGATGTATTGTTTGAAGAAAGAACTAGTAGATTGCTCGGTGGTAGATTTGTGTGCCACACGGTAAGAAGGATCATGATGAAGAGTGAAACCGACAGGCCTAAGTCAGTTTGACGCTAGGACGACTCATTCCAACATTTCTAACTTTTAATGGTACAGGGAATACAGTCTCGTGTGAGGCTGGCTGTGAAGCCTCTAGTTATTGCTGCTGGATTGAGCACTGGGCTAAAAAAAATCCTGCCAACATATATCAATGTAAAACATAAAAATCCCCTGGAAGAAGTAATCTAATTCTTCACTTGACAAGATTTGAAACAACATCATAGACTTCAGAAGCTGAAACATACAAAAGAAAATGCATAGAATTTAGCACAAAAAAAAACTAGAAATACTAAATGAGAGTTATTATCATTTTCCTGTAATTCTTCCATTGCCTGGTAGGATGGGGGACACTACCCTAATAGGTGGTGTTACAACACACCATGTGATGTTTCGGAAACTCCCATAATGTCTTTCATTACCAAAGTAGGTTCAGGTTTTGTCTGATTTTAATACACAGTTGCCTATAGTGTTGTGTTACAAACCACCTAATACTAACAGTGAACAAGTAATATGAAGCAAAAGACTGTTGAACACACAAAACAATTTCAACACACACACACTAATTTGTTCTTGGCGCCAAATACGCAACTATTAGCCAGGTGTTTTAAGAGATAGAAAATGAGGCTCATATAAAATAAGGCTGGGCAGACAAGTAACATGAGAAACACTGGCGCAAAGGACACACTCCATTAGGGTAATGACAGCATGAAAAATGGTGTGTGCGCGTGTGTGCACGTACGTGTGTGTGGGCGTACATGCGCTTGTTCAACAGAGGAAAGGAGAATGAAGAGCTATCACACATTTTCCTGTAAAAGAAATCGGAGGTAAAATAAATAAAGGTTCTGAATGGCTCGGTGAAAGAGTGAGAGCGAGAAGTGGAGCAAAGAAGAGTAGAGTAAGAAGAACTGAGGAGGTGGAGGTGTGGTGTTTAGTAGCCTCAGGTTCACCCACGATGAAGGGACCAGAGGAGAGGATGCTCTAACCATTCATTTAGATGATGGGCATCCGAACAGTTATGCTTTTAACTCCCCCGCGTGTGTGTGTGTGTTTGTGTGTGTGTGTGTGTGTGTGTGTGTGTGTGTGTGTGTGTGTGTGTGTGTGTGTCTGTGTCTGTGTCTGTGTCTGTGTGAGTGTGTGTGTGTGAGTGAGTGTGAGTGAGTGTATGTGTGTATGTGAGTGTGTTTATTGCGTTTGTTGGTACCCGTCTCCCAGCCTCCAGAGTCACCCCAGCCATAGCAAAGGTAATAACACCTTTCTCCATTTCTGATGTCACTTCAAAGATACCACGACATACTTGCATCCACAGTGCGTGTGAATAGTGTGTGTGTGCATATACTGGTGTGTGTGTGTGTGTGTGTGTGCATGCATGCACGCGTGCGCACGCGTGTGTGTGCATGTGCCTGCAGCACTCAGTAGTAGTATCTAACTCTACATGGAGCAGCCTGAAGGATAACTGAAGACACACATTGTTTAGCTGCAGGTCAGTAATTCAATTACCGCTTGAAAGCTTTCAACTGCACTTGAAAGACATTGTTCCAACACGTCCTGTAACTTTCTACTTTATTTTCACTATGGAGCCAGGAATAACGTACTGGTAGTGTCTTGGTGTACTCCGTGGCAAATAGTCTGACTGTAGTATGGAATAGAACCGAGAGAGTGGGCTTCTAGGCTTTCATGACAATATTGATGAGGTTTATTAGCTACAATATCTCCAAACAAGGATAATGCAATTAAAAATCTAGCCAATGTTTATTTCAAATATATTGAATAGCAGTTAAAACATTAACAAAGCATCATCCCAACCTCTGAGTGAAAAGGTTTAACCACTCTCAAATTCGTGGAGAGATACAGCGACAGAAATATCTCCTCTGTGATTTCACAATGAGAGTGCTTACCATGTTTTTTATTCTTATTTGGGTTTATAAACATTTACTTTGTTAACATTTTGGTCAACACAGTATGTTCAGTTTTTAGGTGAAATCATTGGTCTCACATCTAGTTATGCTATTAAACAGTGTTATCACACAGTGCCTGCCACAGATTCCCTCCACTGCCAGCACATGCCTCAGACTTGAACTACCTACTTGTAATATTTAGTGATGATGAGGCACTAAAGGGGAGGAGTCACGACTGAATGATGATAAATACTTTTTAGTGCACCACTTCGAACTCTTGTCAAACACATTGCACTGCATCCAAAATAGGCTGTGCCATTTTGGGACACAATTGTAACGTAAAGCCCCACTAGGTCCAAGTAAAATCTCCCTGTCCCCAAATACTCCTGTTAGAAAAGAACAGTAAACACTCATGACAGCTTGCAGAGTAAACAAACATGCCTTTCGGCCATTCACTGATACAGTCCACTTAGAAAGACACCTGGTTGTCATTGTTTTGGCAAGTTGCTCAGTCAGAATCAGTCAGTTCTCAGTGATACAGGGTATACTATTATATGAACACAACTCACAGAGGAAAAACGTTGATACGCTTCCGTGATAACTTGTTTATTTTTTGCGTGTGCACCTGTGCATGTGTGTATGAGTAATCTCAGTGGGAGCTGCCTTCCTATTGGCAGACTCAACTTGACAAGCCTCCCAATTCGCTTTGTTATATTGCGAGCTACCTGAACGAGGAACAACAGACTCAGATCTAATGCATGCTGCTGACATGTTGAAGGAGAAAAACATGTCATTTCACTGTCATACGTGGCATATCATCTTTTCCAAAGCTCCAGCTCAATGTCATTGTCAGGTCCATTCAAAGTTTGACAGGCTTCATGTTCAGTGAGATGACCGCATTTCCAAAATACTATCCCCTGTTAGTGCACTACCCGATATGGCCCTAGTCTTAAGTAGTGCACTGTAAATGGAACATGGTGCTATGTGTTTGGAAAGTACCCTTAGTCTGAAGTAGCAGGCTGTTCTCATGGCGGCACGTACAAAATCGTACAAAACAAACCATTTGTACACGTGAACGTTTCTGGAGCCTGGGAAAAGTAAAGCCTCGTACGGTTATGAAACATAAAAAAGTCTGTTTTTTCATTAACCTTACCCTAACTTTAACTCACTAACCTAGCATGTTATGCCCGAACTAAACATTCCCCAAAGAATTGTAACCGATTGGTCTATCAATAAGTAAAAAAAACTCACATTTGATAGGCCATATCGTAAGTCTGCCTACGTAATGTGGCAAAATGTCCATTACGTACGGTCGCCCACGTAATGCCGGGAGAAAACTTTGAAGTATCATGTTCTACAGCAGGTAGCCTATGTTGTATAAAGAACGGCGTACATTCATTTTCACCTCCAAGTAGATGACTTAACATACAAATCACTGGAGGATAAAACAGCTCCCATAACAAAAACGTAATGGTTGTCGACAACCTCGCTCTATTTTTACAGTGAAGAAAGCAGACTTGGGCTTTTTCAGCAAGCAACTTTCCTCAACATCATCAAAGGCTCCTAAATTCCTGACACACTGTATGTTCAAGGCAGTTCTGAGAGAGACACACACACACACACACACACACACACACACTGTTCATCGAACTGCTTTAAGATGTGCATGGCGGCAGTGCGTGAGTGAGAAAGCAGAAATGGGGCCAGGGAGGCTCCCTCTGGAACTAGATCCTCTCTCTTTATGCTAAGAAGCGTCTTTCTGCACCCGCCCGCCTGCATGCTTTTAATTAGATTCCCATATCTCGCCCTCTTTTTCCCATGCTCCTCTGCTCCTTCAACACGCGTGAAATTACCAACGCCGTTATCTATTATTTATTTACTCATTTGCTTATTGTCTCTGTGTCCCTATCGACGGCGTGAAGGAGAGCCAGGGCTCTGGGTGCATCCGTTAGCTAGGCTGAGACGGCACGGTGAATGCCCGTCCCGCGTTCCTCTGACTGGCTAGCTGTGATACGGGCGCATTCCATGCTTCATCCCTCGTCACCGCTCAGCGCCTCCGCCCCACCTCTCTAGCGCAGGCCTCAGCACCAACTCATTGACTATTGTGTGTTGGTTTGAGGTGGGGATTGGTGTGTGGTGGTGGGGTATGGATTTTTTTTCTTTGTCCAATGACAGTGCAGCGAGGCAGTATGAGGTCTGTGTGCTAATGAGCTGACACTGCAGAGAGCTGGGCAATGCTTGGGGAGATGGAGAGGAGGGGAGGGTAGAGAAAGGGAGAGAGGAGAATAGGAGGGGAGGGTAGAGGAAGGGAGAGCCACAACAGCAAGCAGGTCAGGTCAGACAGATGGGGCCAAAGTGGCTCCAATCACACAGACAGCAGCATTGTGTGTTGGCTTGGTTGCAGTGGAGAAGAAGATGGAATCACAGCCCAGCACAACCTTCCATTAAACAAGACTCTGCAGCAAAGCACCAGTAGAATAAGAGCAAGGTCTGTCTTCGCTCTATCTGCATGGGCTCAGTTTCTGGCCATGTCTAGAACTACCCAGCTGTTTTGTGAAACTGTTACATCCCCATTCCATTATCTCCCTCCTGTCCTGTTCTGTCCTGCATCACTTCTCTTACTATTCTGTCTTCCTCTCTCACTCCATTGCCTCATCACCCTTACCATCCCTCCGCATCCGTTCTTCACCACCAAACTGATCTCATACGCCACAGAGAAACACAATGGGCCACCATACACAGCAAAAATGTCAGTGTTAAATTAACACTCTCAGTGTTTATATAGGTCCAGTGGACTTATATACATACTGAAGAGTGTTAAGTTAACACTTAGGGGGTTGATTTAACACAGACGTTTTTACTGTGTAGAAAGAGGTCATCTACCATCGAACGCCCAGCCACAGATAATATCACAGCCAAGAGCCAAGCTGTGACTGTGCGGTTTGAATGCATGACTGGACGGATATAATCCATTTGCTACATTCTGATGAGCTACACATTACAGCAGCATATGTGGAGAAGCAAATATTATGGATGGGGTCTGCTCCCTATTGATCTGCATCCAGGGGTACAGTAATTTAGAGGAGATGGCTTTAGAAGAGAATGTTGCATTTGAGCATGTGTGCATGAACAATGTCAGACCAAGAGTTCTGGTCCAGGAGCAGGGCATGTGTCTGTATAAAATTTCAGAATAACAGTTCGGATCTAGGAGCAGGGCATGTGTCTGTATTTTTTGTCACTAATTCGGGATCAGGTTATCAGGTCATATGTTAACATATTCATCATGAAACTAAAATGTAACTCCTACACTATGACTCTGAACTGAGCGGAGAGTGCTGGATTGCGGAAAAAAAACAACACTATTCCAGTGTTTGTATTCACCCCAGTGCCATGGTATCTGCTTACCTCTGTACTAACACACTGACGCCACCCACACTGAATCTTTGACACCATGGGAATTGTATAATTGTTGATGCTTTCTTTTCTTTTCAAAGCCATACAGCTTCTCACTGTGAAGATACTGTGCCATCCGCATCACCATGCAGCCACGCTGCTCTCCACACCATGTTGCCAAGGGAACTTGGATTGTGGTCATGGTCCCAAATGTCACCCTGTTCCCTTTAAATATGCACTACAGTTGATTGGCTCTCGTCAAAGGTAGTGCACTATACAACGAATATGGTGCAATTTGCAATGATGTTGTCCAGGTAGAGCATTTTCAGAGAATGTATTCAGCATGTCATCTGCCATATCTGTCAATCGGAATGCAGTTTTTACTCAAATACTTTTTGTAAGGGGAATTCAAATTTTGTAAAATTTCAGTATTACTAGGAATGTTCATGTAGCATTCACGCAAAACATCAGTTGTGCCTTTAACTCACTGTAGCTACTCAACTTTAGTATTTTGAGTATGAAGTGCATTCGGGTTTACAGTGTGTGTATGGGACAGAGGGAGGTTTTAATTGAAAGCAGCTCTGTAGTCTACTTACATGCATGGGTGACGGAGAAGCTGTTGGATGACTCAAGGTTGTCTACGTTGTAGTTCAGATGGAACGGTTTCTCAGTGGTGTTCTGGTTGGTGTTGTAGAGCTGTACTGCAAACCTGAACGCACTGTGCTCCTGCACGGTAGACCGCATGAACAAACCACCTGGAATACGTACAGAAATATAATTACAAGCTTTCGATATTCATTTACACCGACATCCAGCTCGATCTCTCTGTATCATATTTGGTTACCGGTCCCTACATAACAACCAAAACATCTTAAAACCATCCCATGGATTGTAGCTTAACGCTAGTAAAAAAAACTTGAGGAAAACATCGAGTTCAGGGCACTTGTCTTACATGTAGTTTACAGAACCATTTTAAACTGCAGTTGTCCCGTCGTACTGTTTGTACACGGATCTCAAGTGCTAAAGCAAACACCACAGAGGCTCGTGTGTCAAATTAAGTACAGAAATAAATCAGACAGCTTTCATACCACGTAGTTTACTACAGAAACAGTAGTTATTCGGTAATTGCTTCCTCGAATGTGTAGCTATTTGAAGTTTCGACATGTTCCTGCGAATAGTTAAATTTCATTTTTTTATCGAGGACGTTGCGTTGCTGATGTTTTATTTCTTAACAAATGTAATTAAAGCGGCGGGGCAAGTTAACCGTTGTATTCATGCAAAGAAATGACGATTAAGTCCGTATTCCGGAGAACTACCGTTACATATATATATAAAGAAATAGCAAAACGAATGTATTTTAATTTATAATGTCTTACGAATCACTTACCTATATTAATTTGATTTGGAAATCCAGCGAGTGATCTGCCCGAAAGCCACAGTAAAAACAGAATCAGGTTTTGTGCCATTTTCTCCATTTTTTTAAACCTATGTATTCAACTCCTTAAAAGGCTCTGCCTAAGCAAATTCATAAGCAACCCGCGGACGATGAAAAGCCTCCAGATTTATGATGGTCGCTCACAGTGCACCAATTAGGTTCATTGAGGTGCAGCACAGGGCTGCAGAGCAATTTTCTGCAACTGTGAGAGGCGAAGGAGGCTGAGAGAGAGAGAGAGAGAGAGAGAGAGAGAGAGAGAGAGAGAGAGAGAGAGAGAGAGAGAGAGAGAGAGAGAGAGAGAGAGAGAGAGAGAGAGAGAGAGAGAGAGAGAGAGAGAGAGAGATGGGGGAAGCAGGGACTTATCCGTCCCACAGATGATGGAGAATAGTCAATCTGATAAATATGAAGAAATACAATGCTTCTGCGATATGGCTCAGACAGACTTGATCAGTCTTGTTTTTAAAAAACGGCTACTGATACATGGTAGCCCCGCAGTTCGGCTGCACTACTACAACCGACCGAACGAAGTGCGGGGCTCGTACACACATAACTGTATACCCGCAATCAATTGGAAAAAGCACGCCAATCGCATGCGGTCAATATCTTTCAATTAGCTAGCTTACCATTTACAGCGCCTCGCTACGGAAGTGGGCGCCATTGAGCACGGATACATACATGTAGTATAGAGAAAAAAACTATGAACACCAGTGTATATAAAGGCATTGAGAAATGTAATGGTAAAAGCTGATGATGTTAACCGTGAATGTATTTTCAAATTCCAAGGTAATACGTGGATTTAAAGGATTGTTAACACATTCACTGAATTGTTTAGTGTAATTAAAATAAGGAGGTCAATCAGCAGGCTGGCCTCCAGCAAAGTGCATGTAACGGATGTAACTTGCTGCTCTCTTTTCAGAACCACCAGCGCAGAAAGAACTGTCCATGGTCCTGAAATGTATAGTACTCAGGAATGGGAGAAACAACGATAATGAAGATATTTGTTGGAGTTGTATTTCATTTTCACAATCAGTATAATATAAGCACGTATAGTTATTGTCTTTAATATTTTTTTAAGTATGAATAGCCTACGATTTAGATTCACAGAAACAATTGCAAATTGTTTAATTCTAACTAACTCCACCATACCATCAATATTTGTATGTATGTACATACCTCAATACGTAATCGGTATGTTTACTATGTTCTGTGTAGCCAAGTTTTCAATCAAGTCCTACGTTTCTTTGCTCTTCTCCCTGCCACTATTCCCCCCTCAATAACCGTCTATCAACTCTATGCAACAGCCAAACAGTTTACAGAGTACAGTTAGCGGATTACTGCCTGTTTATGTGGCAAAGCTCTTCGAAAATTGAGTTTTTAATTGAGTCGCAAAACGGGAAAGAATGCAACCATTGATTGGGTTTAATAGGCTGCTTTTTAAAGGACTCGGGGTCAACGGTATTCCCTGCAAAAATGTACCTATAAAACACTAATAGTCCACAAAAGCGAATTATGAGACACGTTACTAAAATAATAATAATAAACAGTTTCTACATTATCCATTCAAGTTTATGACGTGACGATCTCGACCCGGTGTATACCCACCAACATATTCTGTTGGCCTGACGATATAAGGACCTTAAAAAAACATGAACTGTCTTCTCGCTTGGTCTTGTCTCAACTATATGACATTATATAGTTCAGGACTTTTGTGGATGTAGGAGACCTGCATTGTCTTCCTGACTTGTATTACTTTCGTTACATGAGGGCCCGTGCTGCGCGCTGGGTGATGACATCATTCCTGGAGAGAACCTGAGATGCCTTTGTATTCAGGAACACTTTTAACACAGTCTAGCTGGCATAGTTACATAGTACTGTACACTGGAGGCATTACTGGAGCCCTGCTTCTTCTTGGAGCAACTAAAAGTGTATGTGTCTCATGCAACAGCCTACCTAGTGCACTACCTCACCATGACTAATATGGCCCTTGTCAACATTGGTGCACTAGGTATGGAGTATGGTGCCATTTGTGACTCAGTAAAAATATGAAACAGTAGCCAGCACAGAAGTGGGGTCTACAGTACATCTCAGAATAATAACAACATATATGTGGGGCTGGTGCAGATAAAATGCTGTTAATATATTTTTTTCATAGTTCTGGTCTCGTCATCAAGGTCAAGAAAGATGTAGTTAAAAGTAGTGCACTATATTTATAAGGAATAGAGTGCTAGGATCTTCATAGTATTTCAGAAATAAAATAAATAACCCCCTACACATGAACTTGCTTTTTGTTTTCACATGAAGTAGAGTTCCAGTTTTGACTATTTACTGGGGGTAGGTGAATATTATCAACCCGTGAATGAAGTCTGTCTAATCATACGTGAAGTGATAGTGCAGTAGGATGTAATTCCAATCAATCTACCTGTCAATCAAATAAGGATCTGGGTGGGACTGCTCACTCATGATAAGGGAGGAGGGCAGGTTTCAAAGGGTCAAAATGCACATCAATACTCACCATCGGGACACATGCACACATGCACACATGCACACACACGCACAGACGCATACACACAAATGCCCTGTGAGTATCGCTGGGACGACAACATTGATCTCTCTCTGAAACCCCTCGGACCAGGCTGTATGCCCAAGACATCGCTTCAAACATTGTTCCCACAAACACTCTATCTGCACTCAATTAAGATTTCCTGGTGCCGTGGGGACCATTCAATAGAGCTCCAATGAGAAAAAAGTTGTACTCTGGAATTCAAACATACATCTTTGAAAGGAGTTAATTACTCCTTGAACCCAGTTATGCTACATCATGCACAAAAAAATGGGGCGTTTGATGTATGACTGTAATAAACGGGGTTATAATAACGGGTCAGATGTCAAAAAGCACACTCTCAGTGCTGGCTGAGGCTCAACACAAGAGGTTAGTGAGAAGTGGTTAGGGGTTAATGTGTAAATAAATAGGGTGATAGACCAGATTAGCAAGGTCCATGACAAGGTGATAACAATAAAACTCTGTTTCCCCGATGGCCAAAATAAATCCAGTATTCCAACCATCTATTCTTTTTATGTTGATTTATTTTTTCACATAATATTCCCCTTTAAGCCTCATTTCGTCGGCAACCCCCATTCAAAAACAATGTGACAAGGTTATCCTGTCCAACTACTTACCCATTTACTTGATTCAAGGCAATGACACCACAGTGGAATATGTAAAATGCTGCAGTCCTCGAAATAGTGTCAGCACATCAGAACTAGGTGTCAGGCTAATATGAAGCAAGACTTTGAAGAGAAATGTTCTTTATCAAAGTTAGTGAAACATATGATTTAGTCCCAGGTGGGTCACAAGGCTTCAAAGATCTTCCACTACTGGGGTCAGTTATTGGCCCCAGCTTGTGCCATTTTTTTCAAACAGTTACAAATTAAGCACCAAGTAGAGCCTGGCTAATAATAAAAAAGTAACACACAAAACAAACATAGTTATCAGATATACTTAACAATGATGAACCTGCTCTATTATTTCTCATTGGGAATTTTCCTCCATCCTGTGTCTATCCTTACACACTAATCTACCCTCACACACATGGGTACACACACATACACACACGCTGTGTTTTTTATCTACACTCTACCTCCTCAATATTAATATGTCATAAGCCCTCAGAATCCCCACAGATACGATCTTTGCAAGATAATAATAATTATTATTATATGATAATATGATGTTGAAATTTTCAATTGAAAACACTCCCACTAAAAGCTGTCAAATATTGACAAATGAAAACAGATATTGCATATGCCCTGTTAGGTAAAAAATTAGATTTCCCTGTTGTTATTTCTATACTATAAAATAAGACTGTAAAATTGTGGAAATTATGTTAATGTCCCTTGGGTAAGCGCCAGTGTCTCACGCCAGATGGCGTCATTACGTTCACAGATAGTGTCTCCAATGAGGCTCCAGGAGCCGTCTGTCTTCCGAACATGAATCTAATGTTTCAAAGTCAAGAGTTTGCTCATCCAACAAACACTAATCTCTCAATTCTGAAAATCATGAACTCTTATTAAGTTACTACAATGTTATGGAACACAGTCATTTTAGCTAGTTTGCCAGCTAGCGGAAACAGTTGTGCTGCACTACATTTAAGGGAATGTTCTGAGTTTAATGTACCTTTCGTTTGAGAGTTGACAGTTGTGTGGCTTGCTAATATTTGTTATTGATACTTTCATCTTGTTGGTCAGGCCCTCGTGTGCTGACTGCTGTAGGCACCAAATGAAATAACAGCCTGCAGTGCAGGTAAATACTATATTATGAATACTCACATAATTGTTTGTTTAAACTAGCAACTAGTAAGTAGTATATTTTGAAAGTATGGAGTCTACTGTATGTAACATCAAAATTCAGCCTGTGGCACCCACAAATTGTGTCTTTTTCAAAATGACTGTCCACACCAAACTCTCACTTCAAAGAGACTCATTAGAAAAATAATTGTCATTGATTTAGCTTTACAATGCACACAAGCACTAAAGTCAATGTAAGCCTATAGAGTACAGTGGTGCCTGTAACTGTGTGAACCCTTTGGAACTTTATCTACTTCTGCATCAATATGACCTAAAGCATCAACATATTTTCACACTAGTTCTAAAAGTAGATAAATAGAATCCATTTAAATAAACGAGTATAAAATATTATACTTGGTCATTTGTTTATTAAGGACAATGATCCATTACTACATATATGTGGTGTGCATGGCTGAGACATCCACCCCTCTCCAAGAAGGAGATTGCTGCCTGTCTGCAGTTTGCCCAAGACCACATCGCAAAGCTATTGGATGAGATCAAAATAGAACATTTTAGTTTAAATGAGATGCATTGTGTTTGGTGAAAGTTAAACACTGCATTGCAGCACAATAACCTTATTATTTCATCTGTGAAAGATGGTGGTGTTAATATCAAGGTTCTGGGCTATTTCGTTGAATCTGGTCCAGCACGGCTTGGCATCATTGATAAAACAATGAATTCTTAATTATACCTGCTAATTCTAAAAGATAATGTCAGGATATCTGTCTGTGAGCTGAATCTCAAGAGAAAGTGGGTCATGCAGACAGACAACACATCGACGCACACAAGTTGTTCTACCAAAGAATGGTTAAAGAAGAATAAAGTAAATGTTTTTGGAAGGGACAAGTCAAATTCCCAACCTTAATCCGATTGAGATGTGGAAGTGAGCAGTGACATCATCCCAGAGTTGAAGCTGTTCTGTACGGAGGAATGGTATAAAATCCCTCCAAGCCGATGTACAGGACTGATCAACAGTTACCGGAAATGTTTAGTTGCAGTTATTGCTGCACAAGAGGGTCACACTGAATGTAAAGTTTCACATACTTTTGCCACTAACATATATGTAATACAGGATAATGGTGCACACAATATACAGTGAAAGGAATCAACTGTACTACTGATGTCGAATATCTCTATCTAAGTCTGAGACCTTTCTATCTCCTGAGGGAGTTTGGCAATGTAAAATTGTGTGTAGTCTATATTCCTCCTAGTGGTAATGCATCCAGAGCGGCTTTAAGAATATCAGACTGTATTTAAAAACAGCTACAGCGAACACCAGGAGCTCCAGTCCTTATCTTATTTCAACCATTGCAAACTGAGCCATTTTTACCAGGCTTTTTTCAGTATGTAAAATCTGCGACCATGAAAAATAACATTCTGGATAAATGTTACGGCAACATTAAGGGTGCTTATGAAGCAAAAACTAAACCCCCTTAATCCACGTCTGACCACAATATAGCTCACTTAATACTGTCATATAGAACTGTTCTGAAAAGAAATAAACCTCTGGTCAAGACTGTAACGATATGGGATGAAGGAAATGTAGAGACAATAAAAGTATTTTTTTAAGCATGAACAGGTCAGTATTTCATGACACAGATCTGAACACTACAGACTTTATTGGCTTCTGTGTAGACACAATACTCCCTAAAAAGGAACCTCACATAACAAAACAAGTGAAAGCCTGCATAAATAGGAAAAAAATAGCCTTTATGAAAAAGGAACGTGTTGAGTTAAAAGTCCTCCAAAAGGAACTGATTACAGTATTATGGGAAGCTAGGGAACATAGAAAGGACTACATTGAACAAAATATTAGATCTATGAACAATAAAAAATGGTGGAATTCTTTGAGAACCATTTCTAACATGGATTCAAAAAAACAATGTCTCATTACAACTGCCAATTTTAAGAAAGCAAATGAGTTTAATTACTCTTTTATTCGGTTCCATAATAATGATCCAGTTAAGGAATGTGAAGATTTTTTAATTGAACTGTTGAATGTGTAATGGAAGCTAGATTGTTCGTGGACCCTCATGGTAACTTCACTTTTCCGGAAAACTTGCACTAGAAAAACAACTGGGCCAGATGGTATCTCAGCCTATCTTTTGCGGGAGTGTGCAGAAGAGTTAACCTCAGCCTGGTGTCCAATTTTCCAAAAATCACTAGATAATCATATGGTCTCTTCACTGTGTAAAAAAACTATTATTACACCTGTTCCTAAAAAAACTGTTGTTATTGATAACAATGACTTTAGACCCATTGCTATAACATCTGTAATTATGAAATGCTTAGAAAAGTATGTGACATCCAGATTAAAATGTATTGTTTCATTATTAGATCCTTTTCAATTTGCTTATAGGGAGAGGTGAGGAACTGTTGATGCTGTTAACACTGTCACCCATTTCACACTTCAACATCTAGAAACCTCTAATGCTTATGCATGAAAGCTTTTTGTAGATTTTAGTTCCACTTTATTACGCTTCAGACAGTTACTTCTGGGCAAACTCGTAAAATGTTAACCCACTTTATTATTAAGTGGCTCTTTTCTTTCTTAACAGATCATACTCACTATGTAAAACTAAATAATATACTGTCTGATGCTAAAGTGATTAGTATTGGTGTGCCTCACGGTTGCGTATGTTCTCCCAGTCTGTTCACTTACAAATGACTGCTTTAGTATAAACAAGAATAACTATAATATCAAATACTCTGATGACACTGTGATATTGAGATTGTTAGGGAACGATCATGATATATCAGCGTATCAGTCAGAAATTGAGAATTTTGTGCGGTGGTGTGATGTAAATCATCTCATTATAAATGCTTTGAATATGAAGAAAATAATAGTAGATCCAAAAAGATTAGGTGATTACAGCCCAGTAATCATTCATTAAAATATCATTGAGCAGGTGAATACCTAAGTATCTAGGTGTGTTCATTGATCATTCATTTACTTGGAAAGCCCACATTGATTATATCTGTTCAAAATTACAGCAAAGGCTTTATTTTTTAAGAATACTTAGGCTGTTTGGTGTAAATTTGAAAATTATGCAATTATTATATTTTGCTGTTTTAGGTAGTTTTTAAATTATGGGACTCAAGCTTGGTATGGCAATCGTTCGGTCAAACTAAAATCACAGCTTGCACCTCTTGTTAAAACTGCAATAAAAGTAATAGGTGTAAAGGAGTACACATCACTCCAAACAATTTATGAATTATTCGTTTTTAAGAATGCACAATTGTGAATGATTCAAGCCATGTTTTATCAGCTTATGCCATTGGGAAGACGTTATAGAGTCCCACTTTGTAAGAGTAACCATTACAAAAAATCATTTATTCCTGTATCTATTAATATGTTAAATAGTAAGTTGTAGTCATTGTTATGAATTCGTTTTAATCCTATGTGTGTTTGTACATTTTATTGTGCACTGTTGCAGCTGTGAGTCCAAGACACATTTTCTGAAAAGGACAGTAAAGTATATACTAATACTAATAATTTTCATAAAAATATTGCAAGTATAATAATTGTGTCTCATTTGTTTAATTGGGTTCTCTTTATCTACTTTTAGAACTTAAAATCTGATTATGTTTTAGGTCATTTTTATGCAGAAATATAGAAAAGTCTAAAGGTTTCACAAACGTATAAGGGTTCACAAACTTTCAATTCTTGCTAATTTATTCACAGATAATCATTAGAATTGCAACACGATTATTCATCATTACACTATTGTTTCTAAACAATCTGGTATTGGAAAGGACAGCACCTGTCTATTTTTGGAAAGATCAAAAATTAACTCTCTGGTTATATCCCAGTTTACCTATCTTTTTCCATATATTCAGATTACAACTGCACACTTTCGCCTATTTGAAAATGAAATAATTTCAAAGATTTCAATATTTTTTAAACAGTCTGTAAAAAGTTGGTTGCAATTTCAATTTAATCCACCAAAAAATACAGAAGAAACATTACAACAGATGTTGTGGTTTAACTGAAATATACTAATTGAAAAAAAACTGTATTATTTGATAAAATGTTTAAAAAAGGAATAATCTTTGTAAATGATATTATAAATGAGACTGGGGAACCTAGAATTAACTCTGCAGAAAGTAGTACTCAATGACTTTAAAAGTAAAAAGTCAATCAACCAATAATATAATAATTATTTTAGGGAAAGTGTTCATATTCAAATCCAAACTGTCACAATCAATGAGAATAGAAAGGTTCCATACTTATGTGAAGCATCATTGTATAGTTGAGAGATGTATGGCAAGAAGAAACCCAAAGGTAATAAATGTTATCTTAGCGTAAATGATCACCCTGAGGTTTTTAATGACCAAAAGAGGCTCAAGTAAAGTATGTCCTACCCACTCATTGCTGTCGGTCAATTTCACCCAATATATTGGTACCAGCCAATAGGAAGTGCTACAATGGGCAGGATATGTCTGCCTGCCTATGGGCTCTCACACTGCAGCTTTGGTGGTCACACCTGATTCCATTAGATACTTTGTGCTCATCTCAGCAGTGACATGATAAATACACCACAGATACAGTTATGTACCATGATAAACCTTTTCTAATCAAGAGCGTTATGATTACATAATGAGGGTTCTTTTACATAATGATGTTTGTGGCTTAGCAACTATACAGTAATGCATTGTTCAATTAGTGTCCATAAATGGTGATAGGAATGGGTGGGCTGTGACCACAGTCCTTATGTTGCATCAACACATTTCGTTGGTCTTGGGCAGGATGGATGTATTGCATTGCGTAAAATGCAATGTCTGCAGTGTCTTATCAAAAACATTTGTTTCTCGAATAGGCAAAAATAAATTCTACTACCATTTGTCCTATGAGCTAAAAAGTCTGTTGCATCTTCTGAACCGTCAAAGCTTGGTGCATGATGGTCTTTGCAGTTGTTGGCTGAGCATTTTACAGCTGGAGCTAAAAACTACCTAGTGGTTGGAGTTAAACCTGTATACAATTTAGAGTAAGTAGTGTCTCACTATATCATTCATGGATTTGATGTACATGTTTAAGTTAAGGCTACATTATATAGTCAAAATAATTAACAAGTCCGAACACAGAAGCTTTTGGGGGAGCCTACCCCATAAAAAAATCCTGTTTTCATGTATACACCATTTTGGCATCAAAGTCTGTTCAACAACGATTTAAGGATGTGGTAATCAGTAAAAATATGAATCCAACCATGACTCTGTACTGTTATCTCTTTCTCTCCCACGGTAAAAAATAGGTCCTGTTCTCCAATCAAAGAAATTGACTCTTTTGATAAAACTAAACATAAGGTCCATGGTATTTCTAGGTTATTAGTGATGCTGAAGGGTGCAGTTCAAAGTATTATGAAGTGTGTGCCCCAAATTGCCCCCTGTGTAGTACACTAATTCTGACCAGGGTCTGTGGGGTTTTTAAAGTGCACAATAGGGAATAGGATGTGATTTAGAAAGAAGTCAGAGAACAAGACAGATAGGCCTCAATGACGTCTAAAGACATTTTTCTAAGAGCCCATCACTCAAGTCCAGATGTTTGGAGACGATAAGACACTCAGTTCCCTGAGGAGCTACGGCAGCTCCTTTATTGTGAGACTGCCTATAGGGACACCAGGAAACATAAGGGACCGCAATGCCTGCAGGGACTTGAGGAGTAGCAGGTAAGACTTGCTGTGACACAGCAGTAGGATTTCAGATTGAGCTGTAGGCCTGGAACTAACACATTTGGTTTGAGAATACACACAGTGAAGTCAACGTTGGGTCAAACACTCCAATACGTGTGGGATTTTATTTACTGTGTTCATGTGACCATGCAATGGAACATTCTTCATTGTTTGGAGAGCAGCGATTTGTTTACATTACAGTAAAGCAAACGCAATCTTACAATAGGTGCTATTTGGGACCTATGTGGGATGTGAGAAAGAATTGTGAAAATGTATGAAAAAAGTTGGTCGAAAGAATGTATTTTGTGTGTGATACAGTTTTTTCTAAACATGTGGGATATGTGTCATAGTCATATGTGGGTCAGCTGTTCTTTCAACCGTACCAAGCCACAAATGGATATAGCCAACCTCTAGCTGATTGACTATGCGATGGCCTGCACCAGACACTAATCACGATCAAAAACGCTTAGTAGCCTATTATCTCTTAGTGTGTTGTTGTCTTATCTGGTGCTGTTTGCTTTTGTCTTGTGCGTTCCCGTAAATTCTCCTTTGAAGGTTTAGGCTTAGGAAGAAAATTTAAGTAATTGAAATTGAAAGATAATCGATTTTGTTTTTTATGGATTGTGTTTTCGTTATTTATCCCCCTTGCATATTATGTGTGTGTGCAAACACTGGTAATGGTATAGTTGTTTATCTGATTAAAAGGGAAAGCAAAATATTTCTATGGATAATGAGAGAGGTAAACTAGTCTCATGCCTTCCTCTGATAACAAGCACACACACACATCTATTCAAAGATAGCAATAATTTCAAAGCTTTTCTGTCAATCGTGTTCAAATATTCTGATGTTCAAAAAAACTGTTGTAAGACACAGGACTATACCGCAATTTGCAAAATAGGAAACATAGGTACTCCGAAAATGAAACAGCCTTGTGGAAACATCATTTTGTAGGACCCTATAAAATCTGTTTCAGACGAAGTGCTGAGCAACAGCTCGCAAGTTAAAGGCCTATATGTTGTGGCGTTGGCACAGGAGAAGAGCCATCAGCATCTCGCCCTAATGCTACCCAAGTGCTTCATTCAAAAGTGATCAGCACCTTGGACAATGCCTCGGGCTGACAGCTCAAGACACAGAGCCACTTCTAACACTACAGCAGAATAGCACAGATCCAAACCGGAAGGATATTGTTTTGGGGACCCAGACACGTCCTTTCCTCACAGCCAACAACCCTAATCACTGATGAGGAACCTTATAAGACTTGCTTTCACAGACCTGGCAGGTGAGCTGTATTGCGTACCTGCTAATGATGTGCTGTGTTTTCTCTTTTCTATTTTTCCCTTCGCAGACAGAGGAAGATTAAAAGCAGGGAAAAAACGTACCTGCTGTACGTAAGGCTGCTGCTGCCAAGAGTTATCGAGTGGCTCCTATTACAGGGACCCACATACTGTAGCTGTGCTATTGTTTGCTTTATTTTTTGATGCATTCTTAGTTGATTGTTGTCATAAGATTCTTTATTTAACACCACCTCAGCCGCTTTCACCGCTCCCCTGCCTGGTCTCCGCTCCCCTGCCTGGTCTCCGCTCCCCTGCCTGGTCTCCGCACTGTCCCTGTTACAATGGACAAAGTAAAGAATAATGAAGCCTGCAATCAAACGTAAATATAGAAATGCTTCCGTCATAAAGAGTTTGCATGTGAATTAGGCCACATTGGTTATTTTACATTTGAGCAAAACAATTATATCATGACATGTAGACCAAAAAAAATCACAAAATGTGCACTGTACAAATGTGTGATATTATTTTAATTGCTTATACTGTATGTCTGACCAATAATAATAGGCCTAACTGGTAAGACACTGACTTACATAAACTCTAGTGAGAGAGAGACTAGTGCATGCTTTTATCACTAGCAGGCTTGAATATTGTAACTCTATTGTCAGGACAAAAAAATATTAGCAAAATACAATTAATTCAAAATGCTGCTGCACATGTGTTATCAAGAACCAAAAAGAGAGAACACTTAACGCCTGTTTTAAAGTCACTTCACTGGCTGCCTGTTAGTTTTAGAATAGTTTATAAAATAGCTCTATTGGTTTTTAAATCACTTCATGATCTTTCACTAAAATATATATCAGATATGCTTTTGAAATAGGTACCCGGCCGTTTGCTCAGATCTTCTGACACTGGCCTTCTACTGTATATTGTGCCACACGTAAATGTACTTGTTTTTAATTTGTGTTTTTATTGTCATGATCATGTGTGTTCAGCACTTTGAGATGCATTTTATGTAAGAATAGTGCTCTATAAGTAAAGTATGATTGATTTATTGATAGTTTTTACTATAGAAGAAGCTGGAGGCTTTTTTTTCACCATTTGTCATTATCAGTCTAGCTGTTCTTACTTTCGAGGTTGGCTCAAGTTGGAAAAGGGACAACAATGAATCGCCTACAATGTTGATTATGAAGTGCACAAAAGCAGTAGTCAAATATCGATTTTAAGATCAATTTGATTTATTGAAGAGACATAAAGGAACACATGCCATACCGTCCAGTTATGAATATGTGTTTACCATGAAATTCTGTAGATTTTTTAGGCCTACCTTCAATGTTGGAATGGATACCACATCCTAATAGGGTATGTGGGGGGACAGTGTGGCATGGCAATATGCCAGCATGCTCACAATAAGACTTAATCTATTTTAGGATTCATCTGTTTGCAATTGTAATCCAATGAAAAATAATATAGGCTTACTGTCCCGTAAGCAGGGGCGCTGCTAAGGATTTTGGGCCCCATGAAAAGAATCTTGACAGGGCCCCCAACACAGCTGAGACAGGGCTTCTCTGGGCCCCGTCTTAGTCATGGGCCCCGAGAATCGTCATCCTTTACCCCCCCTTTACAGCGCCCCTGCCCGTAAGAGAGCTCTCGCTGGTAGAGGTTTTGAAGATTTATGTTATTTTTGGTAGTTTACATGCAAATGCTTCATTGCTCCTTTGCATTTGACATTTCATTGTACTGATAGCATATTTTCATTTGCTCATCTTCGTTAATGAACATATTCTTTTTCTAGGCGAGGAAAGTCATTGCAGACTTGATGGCTTCAGGTGTTTGCATGTTGTTCTGAAGAAGTCCGTGGCATCTGTTTGCTGACCAGAGGTTGCAGCTCATAAACAACTGAAACCCCCTAACAATCGAAACCTAACAACTCCCACAGACCTGCTTTGATTGGATTAAGCAATTGAAAACAGCTGGCACACAGCAATAGTAGCTAGTCATTATTTAAAAACTTACGTGAGGTGATGAATTTAAGCAATTACAGACATCTGAGCTGGGACAAATTAACCATAGCAGTGAACAACATGGCCATCTCCGGGGGCCCCTCTCCATCTCGGGATCCCCCTGCATTGCATACCCGGCGCCTCGGGGGGACAGTCCTGTTCCCCTCAATCAGCACCCCAGACAGCACCCCAGGAGGATGGGAGATCAGGGCCCTGAGCCTACGGTAAACACCCGGGAGTGTTGTCTCTACCTCTAACCAGCTACCTCACCTCAGTGCTAAGGATGAGCACTACTGAAGTTGAACAGGTGAGCAATCTTCTTCTGTTAGCAAACTAACTGTTTACCCCAGATGCGGATGAAGATGATGGAAAGTAGAAGCAACACTAGAGGGGCCCCGGTCAGAACCCAGATGGCCCAGGTGCACTGTCTAGAGGAGAGGTGGCTTCAGCCCGACTGCCTCAGCTCAGACTAAATCTTCAAACAGGTGGCCATGGATACATTTGTCTGTGGCCTACTAGCTGTGGAAAGGGGCGAGGTTGGATAGGGGAACCCTAAGAGCTGGTGCACTTGGTGGAGTCTGCGATGTCCCTGGAAGGGGAACCCCTGCACCGACCCTCAGGGAGACTCCAACACACTAGGAGGCACCCAACCTCAGGGATCATGGTGAAGGAAAAGACATCTCGCCCCGCCTCTGACCAGAGATGAACTGATGCTGACCGACCCGGGGAGTGTGCCTTACAAAGCCAAAGCAGGCTGCACATTCCAGGAAACGGACAGAGCTGCCCCGCCAACCTGCCAGCTCTTTCTTTAGGGCCATACCTGATGTCCACGCTGGACACAGGAAGCACAGTTACCCTGGTGGGACAGTCGGCACTTCCTTCCGGCTACATATGCTTGGAGCACCTACCACTCATCTGACTACATGGAGATATCGAACAGGTTCCTGCAACATCTGTGACCATCGCTGGGAGAATAGGTCAGGACCACCGGGGTAGTGAAGGGGACATTCCGGGGCCCCTGCCTCTGGGATGGGATTGGCCTCAAGGCCCAGCAGACCAACGCAAAGGAAACCTCCCCAGAAACCAAATCCCCTAGCGCCACTTACCTGGCAGAGGAGAAGGTAGGCAAAGCTGATCCGGAAGGTGAGTGGTCATTCACAACCAACCCTCTGTGTGAGCGGTCTCAACTGAAAGATGACAGACTGAAACACTTCTAGGTGTAGGTCCAGATGGCCGACAGGCAACGGCTAGCCATGGCATACTTCATGATCTGCAACAGACATCTCTTTTACAGACACCACAATGCAGGGAAATGGTGGACCTACTTGTGGTGTCTCGTCCTAAAACCGGCATGGTCTTGGAGCTGGCCCATGCGCGCCACCTGCACCTGGCGGTCCACAACACCATGGAAAGGATAAGAGACACATTACCGGGTGGGAATGGAGGCTGAGGGAGATATAGCCCAGATCCTGCTGTAACAACTGGGAGTGTTGGCTCCACCTCTTCTGTTGCCAGACTAACCATGCTTGTTTCTTCTGTTCTACTCAGACATGGATGAAAATGATGGAAAGTAGTAAAAAATAGTCGGTGAGAGAACAAGAGGCTGTACTAAAAGCATAGTACAAAACTTTGTTGTGTTGGGTCTCCCCCCTTCTGTATATTGTTTTTATTGTTTGAGTTTGTTTGGTTGACATGTCTGAGTTATTAAAAATGCCTTCAAAAATTTGAATCATACACCCTTACAGTCACTGTTTTGCAGTGCTTTTTCATTTCAAGATGTGTATCCTGCTGGTGTATCTTGTCATGGGTCTCCAGAGTGCAATATAGTTATGGGTCTCATTGCATTCTAGCAACTCCTTGTGGTGAATGGTAGTGATGGGTCGTTCGCAAATTATTCATTCTTTTTTAACTAATCTTTTAAGTGAACGTAATGAACTGAATCCCCCACAAAACATTTTTTTTGTATGAGTCAGTTGGTGAACGAACTGTGAAGAACCAAATAAGTGCTTTGCGAATGAATCTAATCTTTTTAGTGAACTGAATCAAAAGATTTGTATCCCTGAAAGGAATTGAATTGCCTGTCACTAATGCATGGAGCGCCTGTCATCTTAGTCAAGGAATAAGGTTGGAAAGTATGTTACTTGCAGCACATATAGATTTTGGGTAAGAATTCCTGAGTGTGCAGCATGATCAGATGTAGAACATGAAATGTGCTTTGGGAGACACACATCTCAACATTGACTCTCCAGGGTCCACTAGGTGTTGCTGCAACAGGGCTTTAATAATATTAATTATTACAGAGTTGGGAAAACATCATGATTTGCACAAAAACAAGAGAATAATAACACAATTGTTTTGCATGTGGTATAACATTCAGCAATTCATATTTCCAATATTTTCAAATACTGATTGCAGGGTCCCCGCGGGGTCTTAAAAAGTCTTAAAAAGTCTGAAATTCTGAACGTTAAATTTAAGGCCTTAAAACTTCTTAAAAATTGCCAGATTTTCATTCGAGGTCTTAAATTTAATTTAGTCAGGTCTTAAAAATGGCTTTACCCTTGTTCATTTCCAGAATCGCTGGCCGCAGAAATAGAAAATATCGAGTCGTACCCTACAAAGTGGAGTCATTCATATTGACGATGTTAATTAGGAACAAAAGTACTTTTTGTGTTGCACACTGACATTTTTTATGGTGCAACAGTAACAAAACCAGCAGAAAGCTGCCCTCAGAACGTTGATTAGGTGTGTTGTCGTTCTTTCTGGGGATATTGATGTTGATACGTACGTGGTGATAAAACTACAAATCCTGTGAAAAATGCAATACAATACCTGCCCGCGAAATACATCTGCGTCTCCTCAGAGTTTGTTAAAGTTCGGCTAGGCCTACGTGTGGAAAATGGGAAAGTGCACTTTTAACGAGGTATGGCAAGAGCACAGCGATTTTCGCGGTGGTTACAAGCCGTACACAGCTCCAGGTAAGAAGCTAGAGTCGCACTCGCACACTGTGTGCAGACTTAATTATGCACAGTCTATCATGCGCACGTAAAAATACTGCAGGCAAAATAGAAGATAATAGTGTTAAATTTAAAAGTGTTCCTTAATATAATGAAAATAAATAACTTCTTTGCAAATATAATTAAAAGTCATTGCTTTCTAATCAAATCCAAATTCAGATGAAGTATTGCGCTGGTAACCCTCAAAGTCAGACAACGCATTCCAACGCAAGAGACTGTGCAACTCTCGGTCCCGACATCCAAAAACATGTCAGTGCGCAGCCAAGTGAGAAAATTTTGTTTCTTCTTTCCTAACATGATACATAGTCAACATCAACCCTTCATCCAAGAGTTGCTAAACATACCAGAGAACGGGAACCAACCACATAGGTAGTCACAGTATACTGCTTAACTACTCAAGTCACCATATAAATTAACATTAGCCAATCTTCCTGCCTACTATTGGTAGTCTGAAAAAATAGGACTATTCCTGATATTTGGCAAAGTACTGTTTATTGATGATTCTCTGTTTATCCTCACAACAACTCAATAATTATTAGCAATGAATGTAATAGATATTACATGAATATGCTATTTGAACAGATTCAGATCATTGGTGAAGAATCATATAGCTTGCTATCCCTTTTGTTAACTTTATATGATAAAGCTATTATGTCTAATTCTATAAAGATGATCACTCATCAGCATATGGGGAATATGTAATAATATCACATCGGATTGTAGGCTGTAGTACTAAATGTCATATTCATTTTATTTTATTTCTCAAAATGTATATTAATTTGCTGCTGGGTTATTTTAGGGCTAGTGTAGTTGTGCACAGTTTTGCCGAATACCACTTTCTGGCTCATAGCCTACTTATGCAATATCCTTTACAAACCAGAGATTTTGCAAAAATGTTGTTAAGGTTATATCATTAGATAAGCCGGTCTTAAATATGTTTTGATCACAAATAAGATTGTTTAGTAATACTACAAGCTAGAATACATAATCCTCTGGCAGTTTGCATACTTAAATTCTTGACCAATCACAGGTATTTTTCATTATTTTATTGTGCATTTACAGCGGCATTGGTCTTAAAAAACATTTCGAGTGGCATCAAAAAAGTCTTAAAAAGTCTTAAATGTAATGTCATCAAACCTGCAGACACCCTGTGATTGCTTAAATAACCCTTTAACATATAATTACACAGTTATACCAGTAGTAATGTCGGAACTACAGTTATAGGTGTGGTAGTTACACAGTATTTATGGCAATGTCATGTAAAGTGTGCCATAGTGTATAGTGAGTTGTTTGTGAATTGAAAGGTGTTGTGCCTGAAAGTCACACATTCACACAATGTTTAGAAAAGCATGTGCAGTGACTTGATAGTGTAGAGAAGACTGAAGCCTCAGATTGCGTTTTGTACACTTTGTACAATAGTCCCAACACAAACGCACACACACACACACACAAAGGGCTGTAAAGCTCCTGTTATCCCAGTGTTAAATGGCTCCTACTGTACCTGCAATTTAATTTCCAAAGCCATCGGGCTCAGCTAATTACTCCCAGCTAAATGCATCATCTTCCTCTTTGAAGTTAGCAACACAGGCGCTCTCTCTCTCCCTCTCTTTCTCACATCCACATCTAATTTAAATATCCAGGCTGCCTAATAGGATGGGCAGTTGTAAAATGGCCCCTGTGTATCCCTGAACTGTCAATCAGTACAATATTGGATGATAATTTGTTTCTAATTGAGAGATAAAAAGTGTAATTTAGCTAACGCAATGTGCTCAGCAATGTTATATTAGTGTCTACTAGTAAGTGAAGCTATCATTTTTCATTAAAATCAATTTACTAAGAACTATTTTCGCTCATATCTGAAAAACATTTAAAGTAGTGTAAAAGTTCACATGCATTCATTTTACTCCTATTGTACATATTGATGTTATTTTTATAATGAAAAAAGAACACATTCTTATTTTCAGCAATGACATGTCAGCAATAAGGATCAACTACCCCAGGACAGAGCAACAGATATGGAAAAACTCCACCTTGACACCCCTAAAAATCCCACAGCTCAATCTGGGAATTTACTAACCCAACCAAATATACATCATATTAAAGCCATTATGGAAGATCTCCATTTATGGTAATGCCTTTTCGATGTTATTACCATCAAACCAACACAACAAAGACCAGACAAAATTATTCTAAATGAGTTCAGCAATGAGAATAAACCAACACTTTCCAAAAAAAATCACCATAGAAACATCAACTTGGAATGCCAAGACATCCTTCAAAACGCTGCTCTGTTTTGATTCTGGAATTTGAATTTTACAGTTTGGTGTGAGTGTGTGTGTGTGTCTGTGTATTTGCATATTGTGTGTGTATTTGCATAGCCCTGCGTGGAGTACTGTCAATGATCACGACGGGTGGAAGAGGAGTGTGGGGGTTTGTAGAGGGAAGGAACTCGAGCTAGCAAGCATTTTCTCTCTCAGTTTGGTAGACAGCTATTGTTATAATTGCATTAGGACATCTGTGAGGGCATCAGAGACAGATAAACAACACCTGCAGAGACCGGACAGTGGCCTTTTAAATGTATCCGCACAAACACTCACACTGAAACACGCACACACACCAATAAAACACAAAATGACCCTTCGAAAGCCTTCCCACACACACAACACTCTGATCGCGTCTATCATCAGAGTGGATATTGCGGAGGATGGTGGCTGGGTGCCTGAGTCATGGTGACCCTGTAGGAAGAGGGAAAAGACAGTGATAGTGGTCTACCTTAGGAAATAACAAAGATTAGAGAGAATGAAGCAGAATAACACATGCACACTAACTACATGCCAGATCCTAAATTGTGAAAGACGTTTCAGCATCAGGAAACAGTTGTGCTTCATTGATTAATTTCTTATCAAGGTAATTCAAATCTGACATTTTTAAGTGCAAAATAAAAACTTTTGAAATATTTTTAAATCTCAAATAGAGCAGTGTGTAGGAGTTCATCAGTCTGACTGCATCTGGGTAAAAACTGTTCTTCAGCCTGGTGGTCCTTGCCTGTATGCTACGCAGCCTTCTGGCTGAGGGAAGGTGGGAAAACAGTCCATGTGCAGGGTGGGAGGAATCTCTCATTATGCAGGTAGCTCTGCCCATGCCTCAGCTTGTGTAAATGTCTGAGAGGGCTGGTAGGTCGCAACCGATTGTCCGTTGTGCAGATCTTACCATACTCTGCAGCATCTCCTTCTCTGCCACTGTGAGGCTGCCATACCACACTGTGATGCAGGAAGACAGGGTGCTTTCTACCACACCACACTGTGATGCAGGAGAACAGGGTGATTTCTACCATACCACACTGTGATGCAGGAAGACAGGGTGCTTTCTACCACACCACACTGTGATGCAGGAGAACAGGGTGATTTCTACCATACCACACTGTGATGCAGGAGGACAGGGTGATTTCTACCATACCACACTGTGATGCAGCAGGACAGGGTGCTTTCTACCATACCACACTGTGATGCAGGAGGACAGGGGGATTTCTACCATACCACACTGTGATGCAGGAAGAACAGGCTGATTTCTACCACACACCTGTAGAAGGAGCTGAGGATGTTGATATCCAGCCTTACCCTCTTCAGCTTCCTCAGGAAATAAAGATGTTTATTTTTTTGATGGTGGACAAGGTGTTGTGGCGCCAGGTGAGGGTGTTGGAGATGTGTACTCCAAGGTATCTGATGCTGGGTACCCTTTTCACGGCTGGAAAACTTTTTTGGTTATTTTACCAAATAATACCCATGTTTGAGAACCACTACCCAGGCAGAAGCGGTTTGATCAACTATTTTCTTCACCCATCTGCAACTTAACAATTCATTAGACAAAGTTGCATTTGGAAGGCCACACCCCAAGCAAAAATATAGAAGTTAATGATTCTATATGGCAACAGTAAAGGCAACAGTAACTCAAATACCCACTCATTACACATAAGATATGCAGAATAGCATATCTAAACACACAACCACTCCTGTCAGCTAAGAACAGGAAAGTGAGGCTACAATTTGCATGGGGCCACAAAATTTGGCAATAGAAATTGGAAATACCCATCCTGCCTATCATCAGTTCAGTCTGGTGGTGTAATGGTATAGGGGATATTTTCTTTGCAAACTTTGGGCACCTTTGTACCAATTGAGCGTTGTTTAAATGCCACAGGTTCCCTGAGTATTGTTGATGACTAAAGCCGCTTTCCGACCAAGTAGTTACAGGAACGTAGTTATAGGAACAGTCCACATCTAAACAGTTCTACTAACTACTCTCCCCCAAAACTGGTTTTGCTATTTGCATTCGCACTGGTCAAGTGGCCATAGGAACTGGTAGGAGGGATAAGGGAGTGACACAAGCATCGCAGCGGTCTTTTATAACGTCGTCACTTGATATTAGCGTAGGGCCACACAACAATATTTCATAGTTGAATGTTTTTGTAACACTGGGTGTATGATTGGAGATGTATGCGGATGATGTGGTTCTTTTCAGCTCAAGTAGTGCTGGGTTCCTTCAGCGGCTTGCTGTTTGTTTGTTTGTTCAGATTACGAGGCTGAAAACGACATGCAATACACTTTTAAAATAGAGTGTTGTGTTATGTCCTAATAACTGAGTTCGAACCGCGGCGTTTAAAAACTAGGCTGGAGTAATAGAAATTGAGTAGCTATTTAACAGAGAAACACAAAAGACGAAGGCTCCAGCATAGTATTATAGGCAACAGACAAACGAAGCGACCGGCATAATTTATAAGTTGGACCAATCAACGTACACCTAGGAAAAGGGAAAGGGGAAAGACCCTGCTCTGGTGTAGGAGCTAAAAAGGTTATAGGAACGGCGTGCGAGGAACTAAATGATCCCGCAACTTCTTCTATCTGAACACAATAAATAAAAGGTTATAGGAACGTTATGTTCTAGGAACTGCAAATATCCCTGCGGTCGGAAAGCGGCTTATGTCCATCCCTTTATGACCACAGTGTACTCATCTTCTAATGGCTACTTCCAGTAGGTTAACACACCATGTAACAAAGCTCACATCATCTCAAACTGGTTTCTTACACATGAAAATAAGTTTACTGTACTCAAGTGGTCTACACAGTGACAATAGCTGCTTTCTGACCAGAGGGACATTTGCAGTTCTTAGAACATACCGTCCTTATAACCCTTTTTTCTTGTATTTCGACTGGACCAATTTGGGGTTTATTAAGTTCCCACGGACCGCAGTTCCTGTAACTCTTTCAGCTCCTAATTCTGGGCAGGGTCTTTCCCTTTTCCCCTTTCCTAGGTCTACGTTGATTGGTCCAACTTATAAGTCACACCCACTGTCAACCCAGAACTTGCAGCATCCCATCTGTAAATAAAGCCATGCCGTCTGTGTTAGCAAAACATTTCTTGAATTACTTGACTACGTGAATTACTACGAGAATGGACGGAATGCTGAACTCGAACGTCGTTCGAACTCCATTATGAGGATCCCGGCACGACACAACAGGAACATTCCGATGGCCTCCTCCATGCTGGTTTGTTGTTGTATGTGGCGCTACGCTAAAGTCTAGTGACAACACCATAAAGACCGTTGCGGTGCTTGCGTCACTCCCTTACCCCTCCGACCAGTTCCTATGGCCACTTGGCCAGTGCGAATGCAAATAGCAAAAGAGAGTAGTTAGTAGAACGGTTTAGAAGTGGACTGTTCCTATAACTATGTTCCTGTCACTACTTGGTTGGAAAGGGGCTAATATCTCAATCCAGTCGAGCATCTTTGGCATGTAGTGGAATGGGAGATTCACATCATAGATGTGCAGCTAAAAAATCTGCAGAAACTTTGTGATGCAATAATATCAAATGGACAAAACTCTGAGGAGCATCTTGATGAATCTATGCCACAACGAATTAAGGCAGTTTTGATGGCAAAAGTGGGTCTAACCAGGTATTAGCAAGCTGTACCTAATGAAGACGACGTCGATTTTATATTGACAAACCATAAATACTACTACTGGATAATTGATATGTAGTTAACTGAAGGGTTGTCCCAACCTGATAAAATGTTCAGTAATTATAATACTTGTATACTAATAATAGCTATTACAGTGTTCCTTATCAGTCCAATATGTTCTGCATTTCATCCTCATTTTCCTTACCTCTCTATCCTGGATCATTCCCCTCTTTGTTGACTGCCTACAGTGGTTTTACTCTGTCCTTCTTCCTCTTCTTCACTACCTGGCTCTTTGACTGGCTGGCTGCACTTTCTGCAGAGGAGGATAGACAAAGGCAGGGATGGTAAATGCACATGTTATATTGACAACTATACAAATCATAACAAATGGAATAATCTGACTCTGGAGAAGCCATGGATTGACTGCTGGTTCGCTATCCTATCTATGTAACTTTCATAGTTAGTCACATTCACAGCAAACCAACCACCAATGAAAAGAGGAGGTTATAAGCTTTAGAATTATGTACAGCTACCCAGATCAACTTGTTAGTTGTTCATTTTCAGCATGATGAAGTACAACGGCAATGCTTTCTGCATGAACGCTTTGGCATTGTCATAGTGAGTAATCAAATTAAGAAAGCAAAAATATATCTAATGACATCAATCTGTGGTTTACATATTAATACAATTGCTACTCATTGTTTTCCCTAGTTCAGTAGTGGGAAGTGACTGACTGTTAGTCATGATGTATTTAAATAGCCTAGTGACTCTGCGAGAGAAAAACATGCAGCAAAAACTTTTCTTGGTAGCCTGATGGCAAGCAGATTGGGAAGTTGCCATACATCAATGAGTTTTTAAGAAATCTGAAAACATAATCTAGTTAGATGTCTAGACATCTAAACAGTGCAACTTGCTTCATGACAGCAATCTTTCAGCATATATCTGCCATAGCAAAACATTCTTGTTCTAGTTGCTCTTTTGCTGTTGATGAGTGCAATATAAAGACAGACAACATACCTGTTAATTGTTGTTGGTTTGCCTGGGACTGGTACATTCCAACTGTCACAGACGGCCAAATCCTATTATAGACTGACACATACTGGTCAAATGATTCAATTACATATGAATGGCTAAATAATTACACCATTCATTCAAATGAGGAAATAATGAGGCTTATAAATGGCAATAAAAAACTACCAAACAATTACAAATTTACAAGTGCAGTGCACGCCAGTAGGACATATTTGGTGCCGCTGAAATGGAATTGGTAAAGCTGCAGCTGCTGATAAGGGGCAAAAAATAAGTTAAGGAGAATAATAAAAAAGAGAAGAACAAGATGTGTGCATCATGAGTGATGCAATCATATAATAATATTTTGTCTAACCTGCAAATTATGATATAACAATCTCAAATATATCTACACTCTGCCCTGACACCAGTATTGTGTTGTGAGTTGCCTGTGTTGCATACTGATGTCTAATGGCATTGAAATCGGGAACAATACTATTTTAAAATGCTTAATAGTACCTAGTCGTGGTCAAAGTATTTTTTGAAAATGGCACAAAATTTAATTTTCACAGAATTTTCACCTTTAATTTAGTATTGGATTCCTGTTTATGTTTAGTTCTATTTAATATGTTTATTCCCTTCTTGTTTCAGTGCTATTGCATGGTGGTTTTGTTGTACCTTTATTTTGTAGTATGTCCCCTTTGGGGTTAACCACGCCTCTTCCTGGCCAGGGCTGCTGGGAGATGTAGTAGGGGACCAGAGGGAGCTGGAATCACGTAGAAGGTTCTGATTACGTATTACAAACAGCCGTGTCTTGTTGAAAGGATTAGAGTGCCCATATAAGCAGCCCTGCCCAGGAAGAGAGCGTGGAACATTGTTGGAGGTATAACCCCCACATAAGTTACGTTTATGGTATGCTATATGTTTGATTTGTATTCGCTTCCCTGAGCTCATCAGGATTATAGTTCATGTCCTTGATTACTCCATGTCAAGATATCTGAGAGCTACAAACAGTGTGTTGCTATACATGTTAGCTTGCAGTTCTTAGGCGTAAGCTCTGTATCCACAACCTAGTACCAGTGTCCGCACCACTGTAAAGAGTGCAAGTAATATAGGTTTGATAGTAAGCGCACCCTGCTGTCTGTGTGTTTTGCTCCTTTGGATTACTGCTTGATGGAATAAATCATGAACGTTTTGCCATGTACTGCGTGTTCAAGTCTCCCTCTCTCCAAGCACACATATAAACATGACAGCCTCAGTGTTGATGATGTCATTTTGTATATACTCCAGAATGTCATAAAGAGTGATCAGATGAATTGCAGTTAATTGCAAAGTCCTTCTTTGCCATGAAAATTAACTTAACCCTCCCCCCCAAAAAAAACATTTTCGCTGCATTTTTAGCACTGCCACAAAAGGACCAGCTGCCATCATGTCAGTGATTGTCTCGTTAACACAGGTGAAAGTGTTGACAAGAACAAGCCTGGAAATCACTCTGTCATGCTGATTGAGTAACAAACTGGAAGCCTTAAGAGGAGGGTGGTGCCTAAAATCATTGTTCTTCCTCTGTCAACCATGGTTACTTGCAAGGAAACACATGCCATCATCATGGCTTATCACAAAAGGGTTTCACAGGCAAGGATATTGCTGCTAGTGAGTTTGCACCTAAATCAACCATTTATCGGATCATAAAGAACTTCAAGGAGAGGGGTTCAATTGTAATGAAGATGTGTCAGGGCACTCAAGAAAGTCCAGCAATTGCCAGGACCAGTATTGGGCAAGTTACTCAGGTGTAATAAGTTACTTTTTACAAGTGTAACAAGTTAGGTATTTCTTTACCTTTTACTTGGTATCAAAAGTAATTAG
The DNA here is from genome assembly GCA_016801145.1 of Umbra pygmaea. Lineage (NCBI taxonomy): Eukaryota > Metazoa > Chordata > Actinopteri > Esociformes > Umbridae > Umbra > Umbra pygmaea. The sequence goes on along the minus strand of JACXGM010000625.1, from coordinate 34,326 downwards.
TTATATTACTCGTTATTGTACTATATTACTTTCGCTAACCACCCTTCTGAAAAAAGGGACATATTTTACAACTTGTGCCAGCTCTTTTTAAAACTGAATACATTTTATTGTAACAATAATCTTAAACCGTATACAGTATATGTATAAAACAAAAATTAAAGATACAGCAACAATCTCTCCCGACATTTAAAGTATGGTTTACACTGGTTCAAAATGTTTTGCTACTCGCAACAAATGTACAAATTCAAAATAATGACAATACTTTCTTCTGTTAAAATTGTACTTATCTTCTTCTCTTTCATCCATCCTTTGTTTTTATTTTTGGCTAGTAGCCGACGTAACAAGCACATGCTTACCTCCCGTGTGTAAATGTCATCATGAGATGGCCAAACTAGGACAAAAAAGAAATTGCATTCTGGCAGTGCATGCAGTAACGGAACATTACTTGGATTAGTAACTATAGTATAATTACTGTTTTGGAAATTGGAACCCCTTATACTAGTCATTACTTGGGAAAGTAATAATATTATAAATATTACTAAGTAATGTGTTACTGCCCAACACTGGCCGAGACATCTCCTAAAGTTGATTCAGCTGTGGGATCGGGGCACCACCAGTGCAGAGTTTTCTCAGGAATGGCAGCAGAGGCGAAGAACTTTGTAGAAAGGCCTGCTGTCAAGAAGGGCAATAAAAAGAAGCCACTACTCTCCAGGAAAAACATAATGGACAGACGTATATTCTGCAAAAGGTACAGGGATTGGACTGCTGAGGTCGGGGGTAAAGTCATTTTCTCTGATAAATCCCCTTTCTGATTGTTTGGGCCATCTGGAAAACACTTTGTCCAGAGAAGACAAGGTGATCGCTACCATCAGTCATGTGTCAGTCCTGTGGGAGTGGGCTCACTCACAATTTTGCCTAAGAACACAGCCATGACTAAAGAATGGTACCAACACATCCACCGAGAGCAACTTCTCCCAACCATCCAAGAACAGTTTGGTGATGACCAATGCCTTTTCCAGCATAATGGAGCACCTTGCCACAAGGCAAAAATGATAACTAAGCGGCTAGGGGAACAAAACATAGAAAGTTTGGGTCCATGGCCAGGAAACTCCCCAGACCTTAATCCCATTGAGAACTTGTGGTCGATCCTCAAGAGGCGGGTGGACAAACAAAAACCCACAAATTCTGAAAAACTCCAAGCATTGATCATGCAAGAATGGGCTGCCAATCCAGAAGTTGATTGATAGCATGTCAGGGCAGAATACAGAAGTCTTGAAACAGAAGGGTCAACACTGCAAATATTGACTCTTTGTATAAACTTAATGTAATTGTCAATAAAAGCCTTTGAGTCTTATGGAATGCTTACAATTATAATTCAAAATCTACGAACACTGAAGCAGCAAACTTTGTGGAGACCAATACTTTTTAATTCTCAGATCTTTTGACCATGACTGTACAGTACAATGCTCTGCTTTATTTTCTGATATGGTAGACATTACATGTTACATTGCCACCATCCAGTTACTTTTCTGTTTGGTAGTTTGAAGAATATCAATTTATTTCATAAACATTGCATGTTTGAACAGCCTGATTTCATCCTGAAAACGTAAGAAATCGTACAAAATTGGAAATCGTCAGAATTCGCACCCATGTTTACGTTTCCAGTGTCATTAAAACGTAACCCTGTTATGTTAAGACAGACCCTTATACGTACATATTTTACGTTTCCACAGTCACTAAAGATAAAGTGCTGACGGACCTTTTTGACTTGCCATTTAATATTCGTAATTCAAGTCATCGCATTTCAGTATGACTGAAATGTAAACATTATAAGTCGGACTTATAAATACGCGCATTTATATGCACATTTTTATGTCGAAGCGATAGCTGGGCTCCCAACGTTCGCCTGTAAGCAGGACCCCCACTTTTCCCCACACTCAGGACTCAGGCCGTCAGGCAACACTACAGCTGCATGCCTGAGTCAAACGCCAGTGACACTCATGCAATCAGATTAACATTTTCCTGTAAATGGAACAAATGTGTGCCAAGCAACAGGTTCAATAACTTCAATCAAATAGTCATGAGATATTTTATTCACACAGTCCTTTTCCAGAAGTCAAAACTGCAAGTCAAACATAATTACCAGAGTTCAGTGCAATAAAAACAAAGCACAATTAAAAAATATGACTAAGATTTGCATGGCCACAGTAGCTCCCAACTACGCAATTTGAAGTGTCAACAGTCAGAATGCTAAAAAGAACAAGAAAAAACCTTCAATCACTGGAATGGAAAAAGAAATTGCAGCAAATATGAATGTACACAAACACCAATGGCTATTGTACATTGCATAGGAGAGCGTGTATAGAAATCTTATCAATATATACAGACATATTCTGAACAATGACCAAATACCAATGTGAAATATAATTTGTAATATAATGTAATAAACACACAAGAATCGGGGACTATGCGTGTATCTACCCAATAGCATATACTGTGCTTTCACTTCGTGAAATGTTCAGGGAAACAATGAAAATGCAGTAGTAGCAGCACACCTGTCAGTGCCTCATAGTGTACATCAGTGTTTCTCAAACCTTTTGAACATTATACCCTCTTTGAAGTGCCTTTTTAAGCCAAGTACCCCTTGACCAGAGAAAAACATTTTGGTAGAAAAAAGTCTATATAAAGAGGTACAATACAACAACATTTTTAAACAAAAACATTTAAATGCTACATTTCAAATGTTTACACTCCATCACTTAATTCATTCATTATTATAGTATAATTATTTTAGGAATTATGCATGACATCTTTTTATTAGCATTTTTGCTAAGATTTCATGTACCCAATGCTGTACTCCAAAGTACCCCTAGGGGTACACGTACCCCCATTTGAAAAACACTGGTGTAGATAACAATATAGAAAATGTAAGTTCCATTTATTTGGCACATACAGGAAATGCAGCTGTAATTGCATGGACAGTGAAACTCTTCTGCTACAGCTCAGCAATGCAGGTGGAAAAATAATGAAATACAATACAACATAAGGGTAGGGGTTACACCAATATGTGTTCAATCAAAATTGTCTGGAAATTTTAATGTGCAGTGAAACTACAGTATCACTAGGGACTATATGTCTATACATACATATATGAATATGAATCTATATATATGTACATCTGCTGATATTTGACAGGTACAGATAGAGACTGAGAAATAATCAATATCCATCCTGTCTTCTATATCCAGATCATATTGACAGGGGAGAGAGTGGGTGGAGGGAATCCACACCAATGATCACCATTAGTATTAGGACAGTAAAATCAAGATAGACATATTCACTTTACATTCAAGGAATATAAAAATACAAGTCAAAGATAAAATGAGGCAGGGGCACAGACTGTCACCATAAATGTTTGGCTGTTACAAAACATATATTTAGACAATCAAGTATAACAGCACTGTCAGAGTTCCATTCCCCCATTTGATGCAAGCATAATTTTCTGGTGTTTTCAATTTATCAGGTGTGTCCTGTGACACTGATTGTTCCCACATAACATGTTAAACTTTGGACTCATTTGGTATAATTTGGTATGATCCAACATAAAGACTGCAAGATGCAGATCTCTAATCAGCACCAAATTCAGAAAGGCCACATTAGCTGTTGCCAAAAATAGTGAGATCAGTCATTACAATTTTGGAACAGAGAATTCTGTACAGATGATATGACAAGGGATGAAAATGGATGAGGTATAACCCACATAAAAGTAGTGGGAAGGCAAGCAAACACAGAAAGTAACTGCAGGAAATCAAAAGCATAGCACCACATCTACAGGCTCACTGATCTTCATTGATAACAAATGGTAGCAAAATCAATTGAAACCAGCAATAACACCCATACTGATTGCCCAATGCCAGCAAATTGAACAGTACATGGTTGAAGTGACTTCAGTGAAATTATTATCTGGGCCTTCTTCTGGAACTCCTCTGGAAAAGAGACCTTGGATGGTAGTGAGTTAGACCCCTGTGTTGAGCTGGGCCGACCACACCACCCTCTGTAGTGCTCTGCAGTACTGGTTGGTGGTCGTCCAGTTGTCAGTCACCAGCAGTGGACCTCTTTCTTCTGTGTGCTGCCTTTTTCAACCTTCACAATAAGAGGACACTGTCAGTTAACGACTGACCTGCATCTGGACATCCTCATCTGTGGCATTCCTGGGTTGCTGGGTAGTTCCTTGTGGCTGCTGTAGAAATATGTATTGTCAGTCACATGTGAAATGCATTTTGTCTTACACGTTAACTTGAACTCCCAAGATGCCTTATTGTTTTCATAAACCACTTTTTAATAGCCCTTTGATAATCCCTCCATGCTATCATTGCATACTTGTGCCGATCAGATTTAGCATGTATTGAAAACACTGCATCTTTCTCAGTTGATTTTTTCCAGTTCCTAAAGCCAGGTGTTGAGACAAATACAGTCTCTGGGGCATTTGGGGTGCTAAAATGTCTGCATGCATACCAATAAGTGGAGTCCATCATGACAGAATATTCAAGCCATGGACGAAGGTCATACCAGTTTGTCCTAAAGCTCAGTCTGCTCTCCCCCATCAAAGTGGTTGGGAATATGTTCAACTTGGGCTGTACTGCTACATCGTTCTTAGACTTGCTGATATCTGTGGAAAGATGCACAGTAAACATACACTGTAAAAAATGATACACCATATTTACTCAATAAAATTAAGGTAACAGATTACAAGCAATTTTTTAATTAAACATAAATTAATTATTTCAATTAACTATTATGGGTAAATAACAAATTTAGGTTACACTGGCCCCTGATCCTCCGCCTCTGATCCTGAACACTAAATCACCATGTTCTTTATTGGAACTTTGGAATTTAAGGAATCACTTGCATAATGATGACAATGTATTTAAATATTGCATACAGTAGGGCTATTTAGGGCTTCATGCAATTCTAATATTCCTAGCTACAAACAGTGGCTTGCTAAATTAACTTTGACATGTACTGTACTATACTTTAAGACATTTGAAATCAATGCTTTGCACGATTTACTCAACATTATAAACTAACATGATACTGGACGTCCAGTTTAGCTTACCTAGACCGGGATTGATGACAGGTGCTCTCTTTCACCAGGTACCCGCTGAGCTGTTGTTTTCACCCATATGTACAACTCAGTACGTGTCTATTGCCGATATTTCTGTTGAATGGATTTTCAATTTGTGCGCCAGTTTACGTTTCAATACAATGCTTCACGTCCATTGGCTACGTAATTCAGGGACATTTTGTTACGTACGGATACCCGCGTATTGCAATGAGAACAGGTTGGTTTGAATACCTCTCCGTTTCTAAAAAAGTGTATATTTTGCTTTGTTTTAGAGCATAGATCAGGATAGTGGGTTGGGCACCATTCATACTGTACATACGTGCAAAGCAGCATATATACTCTACTCTTCAGTACATCCGGTAATTCACATGCAGTTAAGGATTTCTGTTCCAAGAAAAATTAACAAATTCTCCATGTGTCCAATCCTTGCAACTTTTCAATCCAAGTCCTTTAAAGAATACTTGTATTATTAATCAATTTTACCAAACACATATACATTTGCGTAATTACATTTTTATACACTTTTCCCCTCTGTCCTTCTAAAGGTAAAGTTCTCTGGATGTGCTGTCCATTTGATGTAATTCAGTCTGGCAGAAGCAATTACTGCTCTCCCACATTACTCTTGATCTGCGTCACAAATAGAGCCATATTCCCTTATAAACAGTGTCGAAAGGGCTCTATTTAAAAGCAGTCTACTAAAGTTGGCACAAGGTGTTCATGCATACAATATTAGTGGATGCCTTTGTTTTATTGCCCAAGCGTTGACACTCTGATAAAAAGTGTCTTGTTTTTGTTTTGACCTGTTAGTGGATTATTGGCTGGGACAGCTCTGGTAGATCCATAAGGGAAGCAGTCTATAGTATACATGGTCAGAGATATTCAGATGTATATGAGTAGGTTGCATCCCAAATTGCATCCTGTTTGCTATAGCATGAATAATTTTAAATGGTGCCCATAGGGTGTTGATCAAATATGTACTCTACATAGCGAGGAGGCATTTGTGATGAAGGCTAGTCCTGTCGCCCGAATGAACAGTTGAGTTTTATTCCCCTAGATTGCTCCATCTATTACACCTAATTTAGCTGGAATATTTTGCACAGGCAGAGCCATAGGTGTCAACCACAAAATGCCTTCTGAAAGAGAATGTCTGAACTCTTCATCATGTCTGAAGGGCTATCTATTGTGTGACATAGATGTAGAGCTACCAGTCTAGTAATGATACTATGAATCTACGGACTACATCGACTGTGGACTCAACACTGTGTACAGAGCATTTGACTGTGCTATTTCTAACTTCTGACCAAAGCCTTACTGGGCTTTTTTTAGGCTCTTGTCAAAATGATTACACTATAAAGTGAATAGGTTGCCACTTGGGATTCATATGTAGACAGACAGACGGACGGACGGACGGACGGACGGACGGACGGACAGACAGACAGACAGATGGACAGACAGACAGACAGACAGATGGACAGGTAATTTGAGCAAAGTGGGAGGAAACAGTATAGTTCAAAGAGGCTTCTCCACCCAGGAACATCTCAATGATAACAGATAGCCGGGGGCTACCCAGAATTCATCACTGTCAGATGCTTGCAGACCCTTTTGGCTGAAGCTGTTATAGGTCATGATGGAATCTCCTCTGAGTACGTGGCACACTTAGACTAAAACCTCTATTCGCTGTCTGGCATTTGAAAAGGTTAAGCTTCTCGGAAAAGGTCAGGCTCATTTCATATTTTCTCCTGCCGCAGAACAAACGCGGCTAATCACCAAAGAAATGTACGAAGAGTTCCATACAAATATTACATCAAAATTGTGTAGACAGCCAACAGCAGACAATGCAACATATTGAGAGGCAAAAAGATGAAGGGAGTTCACAACAGATATTCCCAAAAAAAATTATTATACTTAATTGCAAAAGATACTCCAATTCACAAGTGCACATTTTCACTTATAACACTGTTTAGTTGATCCTGAGGGCATATTATTGGCCTGCCATTAGGAAACGGGAAAAGAGACAGATTTTACATAAATAATTATCAAGATATTTGTGTGAGTGAAACCTGGGAAACTACTAGTAAAACAATTATATATATATATATACATATATATATACCAAAATAAAACCAAATCAATGTTTTCTTTATTAACTTTTGAAAAGCATTTGAATTTTATTGGAAGTTGTGTAGGTGAGTACATTATGAATATAAACTTGGTTCAGTGAGGGAGGGAACAAAATACTATACACTAGGTGAAAGAAGGGGGACAATAGAAACAAATAGAAGTGCACACTATCGAAATAAAACGCACCCTAGATATAAACATACCAGCTGTGCTAATGTCAGCCCTCAATGGCAAATCATACATTTTGGCCTTTCTCTCTTTGTGAAAACATTAGGTGGGACACTAAACCTGACGGCCTAAGGCAGCTTACCCAGAAGAGCAACAGAGCATGGCTGCGAACTCCTCAGGCCACACAGAAAACGCAGCCTGCATACAAACCCACTGAATCGACAGCATCTTGTGTCTGGATGACAGCTGTAGCCCCAGAATGATAAAGCCTGAAACACGTTGCTGTAGCGCAAATGTTCTGTTTCAATTGCAAGCATGTGTGTGTGTGTATCCCCTAGTGTATAGTACATTCAAATGTAAATAACTGTAAGTGAGTGTAAAAGAATGGCAACACTGTGTGATTGGATCAGTAGCTCTTTACAACAGCACAATCTGTATTTTACATGCAAAGCAAGATTTCACTCAATTTGACAAGATCTCAAGTAAAGTCCATGCATAGGTCTGTAAGATTTTCCTACAATTGATACCAAAGTAAAAAAAAGTATATTTAAATTACACTCCAGTATTATACTTCTAGTACACTTATGTTTAACCCTAAGTATGCATTCAATATATTTAAGTATATATTTTGATTTTCAAAATATACATACCAAAATAATATATTAGAGGTATATTTAGGATAAATTAAATACATTTCAAGTACATTTAAATATACATTTTTTTACTTGGGTAACAATGCATGCATGTCAGAATACAGCCAAAATTACAGTTTTTCCCGATTGCTAAAACACTAAAAGTGAATGCCCAGACCAAAGCGTCGAAACTGTACCATTTCCATGCATTTGGTACACACAGGCACCAAACGAATAAACACATTCTCGGCATGGCACCGTAAACAATTCTGCAACACGGTGCAAAACACTATACACACGTGCTGCATGTTACACATATTGGCCAATGATGAAACACTCTGCAGTCAGCACGTCCATTCAATAATCAAAACACACACGACATTAGCAACACCCCCGCACACACAGTAAAGCACTTACACAGTAATTGAACACCAATTTGTCACATATGTAGCACTACATAGAAATCAGGTATGAGCACCTGTCGTGAGACAATCGCGAATATGGACGCTGAAGGATCAAGGGGAAGGAAATGACAAGGAAGAAACAGGAAGAGGGAGAGGAGAACGAGGAAGAGACGGAATAGAGGGAGAGGAAGAATGAGGAAGAGACAGGGAAAGAGGGAGAGGAGGACGAGGAAGAGACAGGGGAAGAGGGAGAGGAGAACAAGGAAGCGTTGGGAGAAGAGGGAGAGGAGAAAAAATCAGACACCGGGGCCGAAACATCATCGGCCAAAGGGCCATCGAGAACGTCTCCGGGCAGTGCAGGGGCAACATCACCATGTGTGCTGCCATTAGTGGTCAGGGAGTCCTCCATCACCATGCCACCCTGGCTCCCTACAACACTGCACACATACTGATATTTCTGCATGCACTACATGCCGCGGTCACATAGGACCGACCAGGGCAGCCCATGTTTGTTGTCGTCTGGGATAATGTCAGTTTCCACCGGGCTGCTCTGGTCCGGGACTGGTTCGCCAACCACAACCATTTCATGGTGATGTACCTGCCCCCTTATTCCCCGTTCCTCAACCTGATAGAGGAATTATTTTCGGCATGGCGGTGGAAGGTCTATGGCCGCCTACCACATGCACTCGTGCCACTCCTGCGAGCAATGGAGGAGGCATGCGGAGACATCGAGGTGGGGTCAATCCACGGGTGGATACGCCACACCCGGCAATATTTTCCCCGTTGCCTGGCAAGGGAGAACATCAGAGGGAGAAGATCACTTGTAATGTGGACGAGGTGACGTTGCCCAACCCCAATCGACGGAGTGATCCTTGACTTGTAATGGGAGTTGTTGTGCTACATGTACAATGTATCACTGAGGCTTGGTTGCGGGAATACAAACGGTTTAAAAACTACAAATGACAGAAGTGTCTTGAGTAAAGTTGACCAGTGTGTTGTGTCTGTTTGACTGTTTATTGTTCATGTGCATGTGTGTTCCCTATCAATCTGAAAAGGGCCTTTTGAAGTCAGAGTGTTCAGTTTTGATTGCAGAATGTCTTTTTGACATGGCAGTTAGATGTTAATCTCCAAGTGTTGTGTCAAGAATTCTTGTGTGTTGAGTTTTGACACGATGAGACAAATTTTGCATTTTGTGTGTTAGCAATTGGGAAAAACTGTAATGAACAACAACATCCAGAACACAGCGACAGCCTTCCATATTATTCCCAAGTTCGCAATATGAAGACTTTAGAAAAGCTAACAGTCCCTTTAAAAAGCTTATCCTGGGGCGCGGTTCCCAATCAAGTCCTGCTAATACACTGAATCCCTATGACCAGATCGTCCAATCTGCCAGAATACAGTAACTAACAACACATTCAAAACATAAACACATTACCTATTGTGAATCACTTACACAAACAGAAAATGCAGGATAGCCTGTCTATAAAGCAACAGTATGTCATGACAAACCAATACAGTTATTAAATCAAATCCTTAAAAAAACAAAAACATAATACAACCGCTTAGCAAATTGTTAAAAGTTAGCCATTTAGCAGGTGACTTATATTATCAACAAGGACATACCTTGGAAAAAGTTACAGTAAAATGCATTGCTCAATGGCACAATAGTAACGACAGTACTTCCCTGATCAGGTGCAGTGTCAAATCTTAGGGCTTGCTGTGTGAACCACTGGATGTTTCAATGGGTGTCCCACAGGGTTCAGTTCTTGGGAAGACTTTATTATCTGTATGCGTCAATAATGTTGCTTGTGGTTCCATACACTCTCTCATTCACCTCTATGCAGATTACACTATTCTGTATAAACCTGGCTCGTCATTAAACACTGCTACTAACTAACATCCAACCCAGGTTCTATTACAAACAACACACCTTCTGTGATCGAAAAATATTCCTAAAATCTAGTAAAACTAAATGCATGCTTACTAATTGGAAACTGCCTGACCATCAATCTGGACGGATCTGAACTAGAGTATGTTGACACCAACAACTATCTAGGTATTTGTTTAGACCACTTGCTCTCTTTCCCAACACACATTAACCACCTCCAAGCTAAAATCAAATACAGAATTGGTTTCTTCTTTAGTCTCTTTTATTCATGTTGCAAAACATGCCCTCTTGAAAATGACCACCGTACCACCTCTGTGATGTTATTTACAGGGTTGCTGCCAATAGTGTCCTCAACATATTAAATATATTCTATCACATTGCCATCCGCTTTTGCCAAACCCACTGGTACAATTCACAAGATTTGCTAAGCAAATCCCCACTTGACCTTAGCCCACATGTCACTATAGCAGTAACTGCCTGAAATCTGCATTTCAAAAGATACATATTATTGGTCCTTCCTAAAGTCAACCTTTACTTTCCTCATCATTCCTTTCAGATTTCTGCAGCCAATGACTGTAATGAACTGCAAATGTCTCTCAATTTGGACACTCCCACCGCTCCTAGCATCTTTAAGGAACAACTGTCTGAGCTGCTCTATGATCACTGTGCTTGTTGAGCACCTTATATGTACATCTGTTCATATAAACTACTGTATATGGACAACCTTACTTAAAATGGAAACAGCATAATGGTCTGGGGTTGGTTTTCAGGGTTTAGTCTTACAGTGTTTCCCGATAGCTAAAACACTAAAAGTGAATGCCCAGACCAAAACGTCGAAACCGTACTGTTTGCGTGCATTTCGTACACACAGGCACCAAATGAATAAACACATTTTCGGCATGGCACCGTAAACAATTCTGTAACACACGGTGCAAAACATTACACACATTGGCCAATGATAAAACACTGTGCAGTCAGCACGTCCATTCAATAGTTAAAACACACACGACATTAGCAACACCCCCGCACACACAGTAACACACACTTAACCTGTAACTGAACACCAATCAGTCACTATACATATAATTCAGGTATGAGCACCTGTCGTAAGACAATCGTGAATATGGAGGCTAAAGGACCAAGGGGAAGGAAAAGATAAGGAAGAGACGGGAAGAGGGAGAGGATAACGAGGAAGAGACGGGGGAAGAGGGAGAGGAGATAGAGGAAGAGACTCTGGTAAAAACCAGACATCGGGACACATAGGATGGACCAGGGCAACCCATGTTCGTTGTCGTCTGGGATAGTGTCAGTTTCCACCGGGCTGCACTGGTCCGGGACTGTTTCGCCAACCACGATCATTTCATGGTGCTGTACCTGCCCCCTTATTCCCCGTTCCTCAACCTGATAGAGGAATTATTTTCGGCATGGCGGTGGAAGGTCTATGACCGCCTACCACATGCATGTGTGTTGCTCCTGCGAGCAATGAAGGAGGCATGCAGAGACATCGAGGTGGGGTCGATCCAGGGGTGGATACGCCACGCCCGGCGATATTTTCCCCGTTGCCTGGTGAGGGAGAACATCGCCTGTGATGTGGATGAGGTGACATGACCCGACCACAATCGACAGAGTGATCCCTGACGTATAATGGGAGTTGTTGTGCTTCCTGTACAATGTAACACTGAGGCTTGGTTGCGGGAATAAAAACGGTGTAAAAACTACAAATGACAGAAGTGTCTTGAGTAAAGTTGACCAGTGTGTTGTGTCTGTTTGACTGTTTATTGTTCATGTGCATGTGTGTTTCCTATTGATCTGAAGAGGGCCTTTTGAAGTCAGAGTGTTAAGTTTTCATTGCAGAATGGCAGTTTTGATATGGCAGTTAGATGTTAATCTCCAAGTGTTGTGTAAAGAATTCTTGTGTGTTGAGTTTTGACATGATGAGCCAAATTTTGCATTTTGTGTGTTAGCAATTGGAAAAAACTGTAATGCTACAGGATATAAAAGCAATTTTTGATAATTGGCTGTGTCCACCATTTTGGCCACGGTTAGGGGAAATCCCTTTCCTGTTCCAGCATGACTGTGCACTTGTGCATAAAGCAGGGTCCATAAAGACATGATTTGACAAGATTGGTATGGAGGAAATCAAGTGGTCTGCATGCATCCCTTACCTCAACCACACTGAACACATTTGGGATGAATTGGGATGGTGATTGCGAGCCATGCCTTCTTGTCCCACATCAGTGACTGACCTCACAAATGTTCATTTGGCTGAATGGGCAGACATTACCAGAATCACACTCCAAATTACTGTGGAAAGCCTTCCCAGAAGAGTGGCAGTTGTTATATCAACTACTGTACTCTACATAGTAATTCCCATGGTTTTGGAATGTGATGTCCAACAAACATATATGGGTGTGATGGACAGGTGACCACATATGTTTGGCCAGATTGGTATATTTATGTACATTACTATGAAAAAGTCTTATCCACTAAAGGATTCAGCCCTGAAACTCAATTTCTGCCTAAGAATCATACCCAAATGTTTCCTCTTGTTTTATTGGACATGATGTTAGGCGATACATATGCTTGATATTTTATGAAAGGTAAGATGTTGCAATTTGTGGATATGTAAAAACAATTTAGAATAAGTTTACACAGTGAATCTGGCACAAGATGAAAAAAAATAAATGTTTTTCTTTCATTTTTCAAAATGCAAATAAAAAGCAATATATTGAGATTGGGTGCTGGAAACACTTCTATTTTTGTCCCCAAGGGAGGACAACATATGTCAAAAAATTTTGCGTGATAGAGTCAAGAGCCAAGAAGCTATTGATTATTTTGGAATGTGTTCTTCACAATTGTGCCCAAATGTACCCAAATGTCAGAATTAATCATTTTCATATAAATAATTATAAAAACATGATATGGTTACAAATTTTTTTATATTCTTATAAAACACACATATTCATACAAATGGGATGATATAGTTGCAAAAAAAGGTTTTATTTTAACATACCACACCTATTCATACAAATATGAGGCCAAGTTAGCAGCAAACAGTGGCCTATTGTCAAATTAGAACTCAAGTTTTATATAATCACATGCTAGTTTCTCTATGTTGTGCACTTACAATAATAATACAATAATAAGTAATACATTATAATGAATCTAATGTGAAAACAAACCAGAGCATTCAAATGTTATTGTTCAAATGTTTCCAAGCAAAGGAAAATAAACAATGAGCAGAGTAAACAAAGGCCAAATGATTGTGGATTTTCAATAACAAAGAAATCTAGAATGATAGAAAGGACATGCAGCATAATAACTACACATGTAAACAACTGGATTAGAATAAGATATAACTTATTTTATTCACCGATCTCAAAGGGGATCTTTCCCTTCCATATCCTCTGTGGATTCGAAGCTGTGGTAGCTTTCAGAGTCAATCATAAATTCCGTTTCACTTTCTCTGCAAATGTCTTCCAAAGTATCGATAACATTTATATCTCTCTTTTTCAAAAAAGATTTTAAACCTTTGGGAGCCATTTTATTAAAGCTTTAAAATTAACAAAGTCGAAAAACAGAAAATATGTTTTGCGTCTGGAACACTGCAAAGAAACTGCATAAAAGTCTGGAAATCTGGAGTGTGTGGTTATGCATGCTCAGTGTTGGGGAAGCTACTCTGAAACCGTAGTTTAACAAGCTACAAGCTAGTTCTAAGTTATTGTAGTTAAACTACAGTCAAGCTACCCTTTTTGAAAAGTAGTTATCTACACTACAAGTTACTTTCAAAAAGTAGCTAGCTACATTGAAACTATTTATGATTTTTTTAACAATGTATATTATAAATAACGGAATAAGTGTCTGAGGAATGTATTAAGTTAAATATTTTCTATTTAAAATAATCCAATCCAATATTGTTTTTTTACACACAATGCTCAAATATCTCAGACTGTCACGCTTTACTTGTCAATTCCTTGAGAGACATGAATTAGGACAAAAGGCCAAGGGTAATTAGTTGTTTCTCCGTCCTCAGATTCGGCTGCCATGTCTTGCTCCATCATGAATAATATAGCATGGGTATGTCGAACTTGTCAATCCACTTCTGTACGTCAGTGAACCGTAAGCCGCAAGACGCGTGATTAAACAACAGGTGGCGATAATGCACAGATTTTGTTTGTAATCTAATAAGAAGCTGCGCTGCTTCATTTATGAAAGGCTTGACAAAACACAATGTAGCTTTTCCTCACGCTACACATCTACTTGCTACAAAAATGAGTTAGCAACTGGAAAAGCTACTCTGTTTAAAAGCAACTGAGCTACTTCCAAGCTACTGAAAAATGTAGTTAAGTTAGTAGCGTCGCTACTTGTAGTTAACTACTTCCCAACACTGTGCATGCTTGTGGTCATATACTCTGTGGCTCACAAGGATCAACCAAACATGATAGAAAAGCCTTGCTCATGTCTACCTAGGTTGATTTCAGATGGTTCAACTATGATTTTACTATCAATCAAGTGAGTGCCATTCTGGTGAATCAGCGTGACCCAGATGTGAATAGACGAAGACTATGGTCACACATATAGTGATGTAATTATGCTTTCCTGGAGTTTAGAAAGATGAATCAGATGTCTTCGGACATCTAGATAGCCTGGGAATTTGGGATCACATAGAACTTAGCAGCTGAAACAATGTTTTGAAGGTCAAAAGTCCAGAAATAGTTTGGTGATAGTTTGTAAACTATGCAATTTATGGTAAAATTAGATTGAGTTATGGATAATTTTCATATAACAAATGGATTTTACCATCATTGCTGGGACTCGTTCAATGATGAGTGAGAGAAAGATAGCTGACTATATGTTTTTTGTCAGACATGGATGTATTAGCTGAGTCGCATATTCGCAATAATGAACGGGTTTGTTTACAATGCACTCACATGGCGTGCTTTTTATTCTTGTCATAGCTATTGTAAGTCGGATACGTTAGCTACATTTGTGAGATTCTAAGCTTTCTGTACATAAGACATGTCTATGTACAGTAAAAGTAGCATGTATGTGAAGAGTGACTTTAATCAAGTAAAGCTGAAATCAGTCTGTTTGTGCTGCCTGCGGTACATTGATCCTTAAAAGGTTAACCACCCTTGTTCATTCATGCAGTACGCACATGGAGGCATCTGAACAACTTCATTCTGCAGCAGAACAGTAACCCCAAATACATTTCCAAGTTCATAAGGACTGCCTTGAGTTTAACCAAGGAGAACTGCAACAGATGAACACCATAAAGTTTTTTTCTGGGGGGTAAGGCACAGTATTCTATGTGTAACTTTATGTTGTCAAATCTTTACAAACGTATGCTGCCTCAGTGTTGATGATGGCAATATGCATACACTCACCTAAAGGATTATTAGGAACACCAGTTCAATTTCTCATTAATGAAATTATCTACTCAACCAATCACATGGCAGTTGCTTCAATGCATTTAGGGGTGTGGTCCTGGTCAAGACAATCTCCTGAACTCCAAACTGAATGTCAGAATAAGAAAGAAAAGGTGATCTAAGCAATTTTGAGCGTGGTTGTTGGTGCCAGACGGGCCGGTCTTAGTATTTCACAATCTGCTCAGTTACTGGGATTTTCACACACAACCAGTTCTAGGGTTTACAAAAAATGGTGTGAAAAGGGAAAAACATCCAGTATGGGGCATTCCTGTGGGCGAAAATGCCTTGTTGATGGTAGAGGTCAGAGGAGAATGGGCCGACTGCTTCAAGCTGATAGAAGAGCAACTTTGACTGAAATAACCACTTGTTACAACCGAGGTATGCAGCAAAGCATTTGTGAAGCCACAACATGCACAACCTTAAGGCGGATGGGCTACAACAGCAGAAGATCCCACCAGGTACCACTCATCTCTACTACAAATAGGAAAAAGAGGCTACAATTTGCAAGCGCTCACCAAAATTGGACAGTTGAAGACTGGAAAAATTTTGCCTGGTCTGATGAGTCTCGATTTCTGTTGAGACATTCAGATGGTAGAGTCAGAATTTGGCATAAACAAAATGAGAACATGGATCCATCATGCCTTGTTACCACCGTGCAGGCTGGTGGTGTTGGTGTAATGGTGTAGGGGATGTTTTGTTGGCACACTTTAGGCCCCTTAGTGCCAATTGGGCATTGTTTAAATGCCACGGCCTACCTGAGCATTGTTTCTGACCATGTCCATCCCTTTATGGTCACCAAGTACCCATCCTCTGATGGCTACTTCCAGCAGGATAATGCGCCATGTCACAAAGCTCTAATAATTTCAAATTGGTTTCTTGAACATGACAATGAGTTCACTGTACTAAAATGGCCCCCACAGTCACCAGATCTCAACCCAATAGAGCATCTTTGGGATGTGGTGGAACGGGAGCTTTGTGCCCTAGATGTGCATCCCACAAATCTCCATCAACTGCAAGATGCTATCCTATCAATATGGGCCAACATTTCTAAAGAATGCTTTCAGCACCTTGTTGAATGAATGCCACATAGAAATAAGGCAGTTCTGAATGTGAAAGGGGGTCAAACACAGTATTAGTATGGTGTTCCTACACTGAAAAAAGCCAACTTGCAAACATTGAGTCTACTATATTTTTTAAGTTGAGTGAATACATTTTCTAGGAAACATGACATTTACGTCCAAAAGCTAAATTAATCGAACAAACTTTTGTAAGTTTGCTTATAAGTTTGCTAAACTGTGAATAATAAATTGAGTGAACACGTAATTCTGAGTTGACTTGTCTAAATGTATAAAAACGAGTTCAGTCAGAAAAGAAAAATATGTTCACTCAACTTAGATAATAGAGTCATATTGCCTCATAATGTGAAGTTTTGAGAACTTAAATTTTGAATGTTTCTAAAGAATCATGGGTAATTCATCATTTGTAGATTCTAAGATGGTTCACCATAATCTTTTATAAATTTGATGGAAGAAAAGTACATATATATATTTTGGTATTACACGTCTTGCTGTGAAATTAGTTTCAATTATTAGACCATCTACCACTATAGTGTTTTTGCACAGATAATTGCACTCACCTGGTGTCCCAAATCTGAATGTGTCCCTTATTATACAAGGGGATGATGACAATCAGATGTCTTTGGGCCTCTGGGAGCAGAGCATTCTGTATTTTAGTAGTAACTTAAACTTACGTTCTCAAAACACACATTTAAGTACAATTTTTAATTCAGTCAAAATCAAATTTCAAGTCCATTCAATCTAAATATGCAAGTGGGTTCGACATTGAAAAATGTGTCCATTGGACAAAAAAAATATAGTTGAGAGATTGAACAAAACATAAGTAGTTGGCACGAAAACTTAGGATTTTGAGTTGGCCTCACAAATCTAGTGCAGCCAGTTGCCTTGAAATTTTGAGTTTTCACAACCTTTTATTTTTTACAGTATAATAATCCTTTAGGTGAGTGTATATTCCATAATGTCACAAAGAGTGAGCAGATTAATTGCAATGATTTTCAAAGTCCTTCTTTGGCAGGAAAATTAACTTAATACCCTCACAAAAAAGATTCCACTGCATTTCAGCCCTGCCACAAAAGAACCAGCTGCCCATCATGTCAGTGATTGTCTCGTTCACTCAGGTGAGAGTGTTGACGAAGGACATGGCTGGAGATCTCAGACTGGAAGCTTTAAAAGGAAGGTGTTACTTGAAATCATTGTTCTTCCTTTGTCAACCATGGTTACCTGCAAGGCATCATTGCTTTGCACGAAAAGGGCTTCACAAGCAAGGATATTGCTGCTAGTAAGATTTCACCTAAATCAACCATTTATGGGATCATCAAGAACTTCAAGGAGAGAGGTGTCCCAAAATACTCCAGCAAGTGCCAGGTTGTCTTCTAAAGTTGATTCACCAGCAGTATTGGAGCACCAACAGTGGAGATCTTGCCCAGGAATGGCAGTTCTCAGGTGTGAGTCCATCTGCATGCGCAGTGAGGTGACGAGTTTTGGAGGAAAGCCTGGTGTCAAGAAGGGCAGCAATGAAGCAAATTCACTCCAGGAAAAACATCAGGGAAAGACTGATATTCTGCAAAAGGTACAAAGATTGGACTTCTGAGGACTGGGGTTAAGTCATTTTCTCTGATGAATCCCCTTTCCGATTGTTTGGGCCATCCGGAAAATACCTTGTCCAGAGAAGAAAAGGTGATTTCTACCAGCAGTTCTGTGTCATGTCAACAGTAAAGCATCCTGAGACCATTCGTGTGTGGGGTTTCGTCTCAGCCAATGGAGTGGGCTCACTCACAATTTTGCCTATGAACACAGCCAACTTACTCCCAAACATTCAAGAACAGTTAGGTGACAACCAATGCCTTTTCCAGCATGATGGAGCACCTTGCCATAAGGCAAAAATGATAACTAAGTGGCTTGAGGAACCGAACATTGAAATGTTGGGTCCATGGCTAGGAAACTCCCCAGATCTTAATCCCATTGAGAAATAGGGTCGATCCTAAAGAGGCGGGTGGACAGACAAAAACCCACAAATTCTGGAAAAACTCCAAGCATTGATCATGCAAGAATGGGCTGCATCAGTCAGGATGTGGCCCAGAAGTTAATTGACAACATGCCAGGGCGGTCTTGGAAGAGAAGGGTCTTTTGTATTGATTCTGTATAAACTTGATGTAATTGTAAAATAAAGCATTTAACACTCATTTGAATGCTTGTAATTATACTTCAGTATACCATAGTAACTACTGACAAAAAGATCTAACACTGAAGCAGCAAACTTTGTGGAGACCAATTCTTGTGTTATTCTCAAAAACATTTGGCCACAACTGTATACTGCATATTACTCTGCATAGCCACCTTTTGATTGAATGTATTTTGGAGAATGATGTGTAGATAAAATATGTAATTATCTTATACAGATCAGCCATTACATTATGACCACCTGCCTATTATTGTGTAGGTTCCCCTTTTTCCACCAAAACTGCATACATAACAGTGATGCACTGTGTTCTGACACCTTTCTATCAGAACCAGCTAGAGGTGGGTAAAAGTAAGAGTACTTTTCTGGGTTCGGCTGAGTTCCAAAATTTTGGGAAGTTATTGCGTAGACATTTCTAACAGGAAACGCAAGTGAGTCAGTGGGCACTGTTGCTATTGTACCGGCGGGATAAATGACTCAATGCACACAATGCAAATATAAAATGGGTAGGACGGAAGAGGCTACATTAGTCAAAGATGTGGTTTGTGCGTAACGTGCAATAAACCAATCAAAGCATCATGTCACATTCCCTTTAAGATCAGGCACGCTTGTTTCATGGCAGATTGTTATTATAACGGCAGATTTACAAAACGTAAATAGAGAAATGTCACAGAGACATACTTTCCGATGTTTTGGGCTCACTCTCACTGAATCACGAGGTTATGAATGCATGGTGATATTTTTCCAATGTAGTCTAACATTAGATTCCGTGTTTTATTTTCTCTGGTCATGCAACCGTTAAGAAACATGCAGTTTTTTTAGGTTGGGTAGAATCTCTGTTGATCTCGTTCATTTGTTTGCTGTTTCCATGGGTGTAGCGCAGCTATAGAAATTATATTTATCAGAAAAGATTGTATTTCAACTTAGCATATTCCATCAATATCTTATTTAATACAGTAAATATATTGTATGTGACCCAACAAAGACATCTAGACAACCACTACGCAGAGTATAATGCAGTAGTATAACCTGGATGCCACCCAGGACAGAAAAAACTTAGCTGGGAAGCTGTTGTCATCAAATGTGACACAAGCAGCCGCCTGGCATCTCTTCAAAGAAGCCATGATGACACTTGGTATGTAAAAGCATTAACTACATGTTATTTCATTTAGCACAAAAATTGATGCGACTATATTTATTTTTTATTTTTGTGTTTGTGTTTTCCAGGGCAACGTGCAGTTGGGCTGTCTTCATTCAGGAGGCTTTGGAGAACATTGGTGCCCCACATTTCAGAGGATCCAAGAGTTTTGATACAGATGCCAGGGACATCACTTGCCCTGCACCTACATCTGACACTGAACAGAAACAATCTGTAAGAACATAGACTCCCATTTCATCCCATTCCATCACTTGGGTGAGTTCCCATTAACATACATTTTCATAGTACATTGATTTCAGTCTCACTGGTCACCCATGGGAATCGAATATTACAAGGTTGTGACCAAGAATACTTACTTCTGCCTGGAGGAACAAATGTGTATTAATGTTATGTTGGCTTTTTTATACGATACAAATAAACTAAAAATGTATCTACAATTGCTGGTTTACTAGTGACATATTTCAATGATACATTTTATATGTTTTTAGTGTACTTACACTTTCCCATTTTCCATATTAGGTAGCAAGTGAACATTTTGTCATCAAAGTTCATAGGCCCTATTTTAACAATTTAAGCGCACAGCGTGAAGCGCATGGTGCAAGTGCGCTTCGGGCGTGTTCAAATCCACTTTTGCTAGTTTGATGGTGGAGAAAAAGGATCCATGCACCGGGTGCATGGTCTAAAAGGGTTGTATAAGTGCATTCATTAATTTATAGGTGTGTTTTGGGCGTAACATGCAATAAACCAATGAGAGATTGATCTACGATTCCCCTTAAGAGCCAGGCACATTTGTACATTTCGCACATTGCTATTATGATGGCGGATTTGCACCGCAATATTTTTATTTGTAATGCTTTGCATGTTTGTGTGCTGCTGCGCTTCCCTGTGTGTGTAACAAGCATAGTGTGCACATGCTGTTCATACGCCTAGGTACATTTGACTAATTTGCTGTTGAAATAACAATGCTACGCCATTGACTTTAGACCAGGTTCTTGTTGGTCAATCTTAGCAAAGGTTTTTAATATTAAAAATAATAAAAAGCACTTTTGCATAATTATTCACAGCCTCTGCTCAAGGCTTTGTTGAAGCACCTTTGGCAGCAATTACAGCCTCAAGTATTTTTAAGTATGATGCTACAATTTTTGGGCAGTTTCTCCATTTCTTCTCTCAAGAAGAACCCCTCAAGCTCCACAAGGTAGCATGGGGAGCATCGGTGCACAGCCATTTTCAGATCTCTCCAGAGATGTTCACTCGGGTTCAAGTCTGGGCTCTGGCTGGGCCACTTGTTATCTTGACTGTGTGCTTAGGGATTTTGTCCTGTTGGAAGTTAAACCTTCACCCCAGTGTAAGGTCTAGAGTGCTCTGAAGCAGGTTTTCATCAAGGATGTCTCTGTACATTGCTGAATTCATATTTTCCTTGATCCTCAGACCCTTATATGCATTTAAGACCACCCGAGGCTACATAACTCTAGTTTTAGTTAGGTTTTCCATTATCACTTAAATTCCAAAACCAGAGGGGTGGCAATTGTGTTTAGTAAAATAACACATTGTTTAGCTGCTAATGTTTTGTCAGACAGTAATGAGAGGTATCTAATTATAACAGGCTCCATTTGGCACGTCTATGCTAATTCCAAATTTTGAAGATGTTTATTTTGTCAAAAGGTTGTTGGGGAAAATCCCTTCCCTAAGCATTAATCGACTTATATTTGCAGGAGATCTGAACTGCGTTATTGAAGTGACTCTGGACTGCTCCAACACCAGAAAGATGTCTCCCTCTTGCATTTCAACATCCTATTCAGATTTAATTAATCAGAATATGTGTATTGATCCCTTGAGGTTTCAGAACTCACAGGCTTGTGAGTACTCTATATTTTCACATTTATATCACTTTCCCGTATTGATTATTTTTTTGTTGATTGCTTGCTTCTACCAAGTGTAACCTCCTCTGAATATTTGTCAATTGTTAACTGATCATTGCCCCCTTGATTCTTGAATTATTGAATTATTCAACTCCCAATGCAAATCAGGTTTATAATAATAAAAAGACTTTCAGCTGTTTGCAATGAACACATCAAACAAAAGCAATTTAAATAGCTTAACACAATGAATGCATCAAGTGGTTGCCCCAAATCCAACTGAAAATGCAACTCATAACAACTTCTCCAGTCTGAAAATAATTAAACCCCTGAATATTTGCCATGCCAAAACTCCAAGACATACACCCATACAGACCCAAAAGCACAAGAAAAGTCAGCTTCAATATGCTTAAAATATTATAAAGAAGACATAGAGGTTTTAGGATATAGATATATATCCCCATTTTCCTCCTTACCCAATTCTCACTAACCCTGCATTGCAAACAGCACTGCAACTCCTTGGATAAATCTGTAAGATGATGAGGAGCACACACATGGCTCATTCAACTACATGTCGCCCAGCCGTCAATTTTTTTCGCTTTGTTCATCCAACACCAACAACTTTAGTCAGATCACGCATGGGATGATTACGTTCACCGACTATACTTCCGCTACTGAATTTACAGTTGCTTGATCTGGACACCAGGAGTCTGATTTATATCAATTTGCATGACCTCGTACAGGAGGTCTGGGGAAAGTCAAACAACCCATAGTTAAGGTTAAACCACTGACTATCATGACGTAGACTGTCCTGCAATGTATGATGAATGGGTACCTGAATCCTTTGTGGAAGTCGCATTACAATACTGTAACCTCTGAAAGCCGCTCCCTTAAAAGATAACTTATTTTTTGTCACAGAAATCTTCACAGCACCGTGGTTTAGCGGGCTACATTGTTGTGATTACAGTGACATTTTTCAGTCTAGGTAGTTGTAAGTTCTAGACCCGCTCAGGACCATGTCTTTTTTTTCAGCTTGTTTATAGAGGATGCATTCAAATAGATTTTTTTAATTAATTATTCATAAACTCCCATTCCCTGGTCATTTAGGTTTTATTTAAGGACTGTATTTAAGATTATTTCAATTCAGCAACATAGACCTATGCTTACAAATGTATACTGTAGGTAATTAAAGATGTATTTTTATCTGTCACCCTTTGTGCTGACCAGACCAGACCAGACTGAGATCATGAAGAAGTTTTTCAGAGAAAAATCATTTTTTTTACAGTGTATAGTTAATCGCTGTCTCCAGGCACTCCGCAATGCATCATGCCTTTGAACGGCTCTCAGCAGTGGTATACTGGTTCCTTATAGCAGTATATTATTTATCACTCACCTCAGCATCCAATCTACTGTCCCTCACATCTGACTCTTTTCCTGACTCTTCCTGGACATCCCCTCACAAAAACAGTTCAGAGTTATTAATGCCAGTATGGTGTCCTGTATTAAAGAAACATGCAAAGAATGGATCTCAGCTGCTGCTGTAATTCTCCTGTTCATCCACTGCTGTAAAATTCAATGGCAACTAAATTCTAAAGGAATGAAATGATGAACGAAAGAACAAATGTCAGAGCTATCTATTCAGAAGATAGGAAAGTGGCACAAGACGCCTGGTCAGATCTGGGATGTATGGTACTTAAGCTGTAATGTCCCAGAAAGCCTGGTTAGCTAACAATAGAGGCTACAGTACTGTTCTGAACAGGCTTACTGACTTTTAGCTAGCCTGTATTGGATATTAGTTGTCTGTGGCTAGCTTGTCAAACGTCAGATTAATCTAAGCTGTATTGTAATTAAATAAATATTGAAATCAAATTTTTAACTAATATTACAAGTCAAAACTCAAGCGAAATGCAAGTCCAATTGCTTAAGCTCCAGTCGTTATCTTGGAAGTCAGCAAATATGACCAGAAAACTTTGACCAGACATGAGTAGCTACAACGGTAAAGTGTAAAACATGACATGGATTTCTGGCAAAATCGGTTTCTTCATATAGTACAGTATAAGGCAGGTGAAATGGACTTAGAATGTAGGCTGACCGGACCAGAGCTGGAAATTTGGAACAGGAGGTGAAGATTAAAGACATGCATGCACGAACATTTGCATCGATATTGGCTGCATAATCGTACTTATACTATCAAATATTGGGGGGGACAAATTGTCCTTCTTTGGATATTGGGGGAGACGTGTCCCCCTATCCCCCCATACAATTACGCCTAGGCAAATGGGGGTAGGTGTACCCCAAGGGGTTCTTTGGAGTAATGCAATGGGTAGAAAAATGAATTAAGTGATGGATTCTAAACATTTGAAATGTAGCATTTAAAGGGATACTTCACCCTACAGCTATCTGGAGGTGCTAGTAGCTTCTCCCAGACATTTGTAGGACAGTGAGATATGCTTCACCCATGCCTGGCTAGTGTAAGAGCAAGATTTGAAATTTCGTGGGGAATTTTCACACGCTGACGTCACCGTGGAAATCCAATGGACTTTGGAGGAAAAATGAATATAGGCAGGTATTCGGTCGCGAAAATAAGCATCCCTGTTATACTGATCTGGCTTTCAAACCTACTCATTTAAAGCCTCGGTTGTCCTTGATTTTTTAAGGTATAGCTTGTCTTTCTATGACGTTTCGATCAGCCGTTTTAATGCTAAACAGACGAGGTGGTATGATTTTTTTCAGTATGTATAGAACTACAACGCTGGCTTCCATGTTCCAAGCCCCGCCCACCCGGCATGTTCTCTACATTCTGTGAAACTGTTCGTAACCAAAGTCGCTGGTAACACAATTGCTACTAACCTAGGATTTTCAGATGAGGAATTATACAACTTGCTTTTACATTCTGAATGACATCCAACCATACATGTTTGTGCCCGAGTACACCGAAGAACATTTATAACAAATGGAGTTTGATATTCAGCTTCAACAAGGCAGCATATTCTACAGATAATCAAGTTGAAACGCGGTTAAATTCTAATTGCCCAAGTGCTTCTGTGGGAATATGTCGATCCATGTCTACCGAAGAAAAAAGGACTTGGTACAATGAATGGGATCATGGACATGCTTTACTTGTAAGGCTTGAACCAAAAATGACTGACGACCGCATATGCGTCACTGAACCACTGGAGTTTTTCAGCACACATGGAGAAAGACATAGCAGGAGGACAATTAACAGATGAGTAAGTTTATTAAACCTATCGTGTCTGTGTGGTAATGTTATTGTACTGTATGTGTACTGTGCCAGCTGTATTTAGTAGCTAGCTGAGTGTGTAAATTACTATAACTTACTATATATAGGCTACTCTTTCTAGATAAAGAAAAATGGATGGGATCGCATCGCTTTTCAGCCGCTTTCGGGCTGTAGTGCCGGTTAATTTAGTACGTAGATCCCTTTCATAATCTTCTGAAATAAAATGCCGACTGTAGATCCTAACTTTTTATAGCCTATTGTAAAGTGTGAAAGAATACTCATTTTTTTTGGGCTTGCTTGTAATTTCTGCAACCAGGTACAGAACACCAAACAGGCATGATGAATAGAAATTGGACTACAATTTCAAAAACAAATATGTACTTTCTAGCATCAAGCTCTACAGAGGTGTGCTGTTGAAATGCCCATGTTCTGTGTCGGTGTTTTCAAACGGGGACGGGCACTAAATTCGCTTGGAATTCTGGGAGTTGTGGTAACTCAAGTTTAGACGGATACAGAAGCACCACGGTGGATGCAAAAGGAACTGAAATATACTATCGGCTTTTCTCTGATATATTGAAAAAGAACAGACGTGTATATGACTTAAATCATCTATGGTAACGTTTGTAAATGGTATACTATGAAACTGATTTACTGTGGAACACTCCTTTAAGTGTTTTTGCTTAAAAAAGGTTGTTGTTTAGTGAATCTATCACTGCCGGCGCTGTATTGTACCTCTTTATATAGACTTTTTTCTACCAAAAATGTTTTGCGCTGGTCAGGGGGTACTTGGCTTAAAAAGGCAATCCAAAGGGGGAACAATATTGAAAAAATTTGAGAAAAACTGTTCTACAGTACAGCAGTGTTCTGTCCGGGGCGTTCCTCTAGCCGTATTCTACAGTAGCCTACATGCGGATTCCTCCTCCCTAATTTAACCTACTAGTTTTAAAATACTGGTACTGTGAGCCTCTGAGCTTTTCAAGTTGTTCAGTCTGCCCATTGCTAATGGATTCACAGAAATAACAAAACATGTGTCCATAGGTAGCTAAATTCTGGGCGATTTTTTCATATCATCAGTGAGATATTTTTTTCATATACGCTATGAAAACCGTTGTTGTAAATGCAGTTTACATGTAAATGCAGCTCTATTCATAGTGTTGCCAATGTGTTGAATCATTTCCTTTCCGAGAGCGCAATCATTACAATATTGTTTCTAATACATTTTTGTCATGTCCTGGTCCAGAGTCAGCAAAGAAATTCGGACTGCAAATGTAAAGAATTATTCACAAAAGTAGCGTTGTGACGTATACACGGGAATCCCCGGGAATGCCTGAAGAACAAGTTGCTTACCTGACGTATATTGTTGCCTCCCATTGCCTAGCATTCACTGACGTATATTGTTCGAGACAAGAGATGTACTGTAGTTCACAAAGCGATCTCTCTTACTGTAAGTCATGGGGAAAAGTTCTGTTGACGTTTTTAACCTATTTCTTGATATTTAAAAAAATTATAATCGTTCCCTACACAAAAGCAACGCCTAAAATTCACAATAGTTATCAAAGTCAATCTGGTCACAATTCCTGTTGAAATCAAATTATTACAATCAGTAATAGATGTACTACTCTACTCATTAGTAGTTTATGATGTGCCCAAACTACAGTAGTTTATGAAAAGCAGAAACAAACAGTGTATGATTAATAATAATAATAATAATGCATTCAACTTATATAGCACTTTTCTTCCAAGGAACCCAAAGCGCTTTACACAGTGAGGGGGGAAAGCCCACCTCATCCCCCACCAATATACCCATTACTACTTTTAGATGAAAAAAATGAACAACGGCGATCTCTAATAAAAATAAAAAGCAGTAACGAACCGTGTATGATTAATATATTGTAACACCATAAAAAAACTTTGGTCTTGCGGCAGAGTCGAGCCCTGGTCGCCTGGTTAAGAGACCTTAGTCGTTTCCACTACACCATCAAGATTGTATGAACTCAACATGTTTTCAAAGGAGTGTTGACTGATTAGACTGTGTAGAATTTCGTAAATTAAAATGTATTTTAAATATACAGTAGGCAGTCTACATGAGACAGTTATATTGTAGGACAATAGTTTAAATAATAAAGTGCTACAAATAATAACTTCAGAACGTAGTTGTTTTAATGATAAAATAATCTGTAGTGTACAATGTGTTTAAATGAAATTATTTGGATGAATGTGCACCCTAGAGCCACCTGGCAGCCATTTGTTGTATTGTTTTTTGTAAAACTGCCACAAAAATTTAATTCACTCAGCCGAAGTGCGCCCCGGTATAACACGGTACAGCTCCACCCCTTTTTCGCCACTCTATCATTTGACATCTGTACTTGTGGATCTGGCTGTTGTAGTCATCCCCAAGGGCTAGTGTCTATACTAGTGACACTCGCTCTGACTATTTTGCCCTGGTACGCGGGACCAGACAGGGTTGCCCTCTGTCCCCGTTACTATTTGCCATTGCCATTGAGCCCCTTTCGTTAGTGATGTAGGCCTCTGTCTCCTTTCCAGGGTGTATCATGGGAGGGTGTAAAAACATAGGTTATCATTGTATGCTAATGACCTGTTGCTCAATGTATATATAAACTTGCAACATCTTTACTCTCTATCCTCTCCCTTCTGGAGAACTTTGCCTTATTCTCTGGTTACAAGCTTAACCTCCAAAAAAGTGAGTGCTTCCCAATCAATCCAGCAGTGATACAGCTCCGGCAGACAGACTTGCTCTTTCAGCCTAACCGCTCCGGCTTTAAATACCTTGGAGTTAATATAACTTGCATGGTATCTGTCCTCTTCTCTGCCAACTTTGCCCCAATTCTCAATCAGAAAAGAGAATAATTTACATTTGTCACTGATAGGAAAGATTAAAGCTTTTAAAATCTATAGTTTGCCCAAATTCCATTAATTAATTACTCCTTGGCAACCAAATATAAAAAGCTCCCATTCTGGTTGCATTCTCCAAGTACTTCTTGTTGCCACGTAGCGATACTATCATGCACAACTACATCTTTTATGTTGTTACTTTGTTCTACTCTCCTAATTTCCCCCTCTCGCTACACTGGTAACCCTGTAGACCGGTCCACACTATCGATCTGGTACCAGTCCTAGCTGCATTTTAAATTATCCTCTGCATGCTCTATGTGCCCTATTGATAAAAAAACACATATACCCCCCTCCCTTATTGACAATGTCTCTATCTGGGCAAGGAAAAGTAGTAAGACCTTCCATGACCTTTATGAAAATTGTATTTTCTCTAGCTTTGCCTTCATTTCACCTTTTCCACTACTGCCAGATAAGACATTTGGTCTCCTCACAATTTTCTGGATATCCTGATTCACCTCCAAAATAGGCCTGGGATGCTCTATTGACTCTTCTGTGCACAGAGAAAACATTAATATCTCAAAAACACTACAAAAAAACTAAAAAATCTGCCTGCGAGTGGAAAATGGGTGTTGAATTCACAGAGGAGTGGTTGTGGGGTGAGGAAAAAGACAGAGTAAGCTAACTACAACTTATGCTTTTTAGGACTTATATTTTCGTTTTTTGTTTTTTTCTCTATGCCTTAAGCTGAGAGACTACCAAGACCCTAGCTTCCAGGACTTATCCAACGGTGTCCCCTGATGGCTGTTTTTGGTGATCCAGAAGACTTGGGATCAGACGATCCGGTTCCCCTGTCTTCTGAAGCCACTGCATTCACAGCTCTCAAATAATTATCACCTGTGTTCTCCCCTTGAAGGTTTAAGAAGCCCCGATCTGCAGAGAGGAGCTGTGGGTCATTGTTATAGTTTGGCTGCTGATACTTCTGTGGAAGTTGCGTTTATTGTTTTGTCTTTATATGAATATATGTACATTGAAGTATGTTACGCGGAAGTGTTTCTCCGCTGTTATATCATTATTGTTGGCATTATTCCAGAGCTATTAAATACTGAATGTCAAGAACCTGCGTTTGACTCCTCATTACACACTCTCAGCTGACAACGGCAAATCGTTTTTTTTTGTGGAAAAAAACTATTTAGAATATTAGATTGTATGTCTTCGACAGTAGACTAGTGTGGACTTTACTAAAAAACGGGAAATAAACACAGGTATGTACACTGGTTGATTTGTTAGATTTGCTGTTTTCACTATAAAGGAATCACTGCACATGGTTATATGCACTAGTAATGACATTTTGAACATGTTTAGAGGCTAAAAGCACATTTTAAAACTTGCCCCGTAAATGCGCAATGGTCTGTAAACTGGAGCAGAGGGATAACACGGTTTTGGCAATACAGATTGCTTGAGTTATTCTCGCTACTGACAGCACGCCAAATATCCAAACAACAGAGCTACGTTTTAAAATCGCCGAGAATTCTCAGTTAAAGAACAATCTGTCAGAGTTTTTATATTTAAGGGTTTGAAATGTAATTATCTTAATTGCGTCCACAGAGATGAACGATGAATGTCTTTCCCATACAAAACAGGCTGTGGCTAGCATTATTTTGTATGGCTGTGAGGGAATGGAAATGTTGTAGACACCTCCCAGTGCATTGCACTCACATTACATGCTATCTAATCTATACATGCATTAATATTTGGTTTTGTATTGCGCTCATTATCTGGGTTGTATTTACAACAAAAGTACATTCTCCACTTCATTACAAGACAGACTGTAGACATGCACTGTGACTTTGTGTACTGCTGTGAATTTGTTGTATATTGAAAATACCTTGAAATACAGACTTTGAATTGATATATTTAACACAATATCTTTCATCACATTCCAAATTGATTTACTTTAATAAATAATAATAATTTAATAAAAAGACATCTCTAACTTCTCTTCATTGCGGTAGTTGGCCATTGAACATAATTTGGTTTTTACCCAAATTATCCACTTTAAAACAGCACATATAGGTGTACAAATACAGCAATAAACCCAGCATATTTTCAGATGTGTCGTACGTGTTACAATATCAAGGCATTATCCCTAAGGGTCATTATCCCTTGTGCCCAAATGATGTTGCCAGATTCATTTCCATACACCTGTATCTATGAGTTTGCTTGAGCTGATTTATTTGTTTTTGAGTAGTGTCTGCCTTTTGAGTCTTATCTGCGCATATAAATTATTGACTGTTACCTACCTCAATTGGCTCCTTATCTGTCTTTTTGCAGAGATACAAGTCACAAATTAATTTGCAGATATTCAACAGTTTGAGCTAGTTATGACCCCCTGGGTGAAAGCAAGAAGATCCTATTTCCCATAGGTCGTTACATCATTCAGGGGAGCAACAGTGATTTTCCATTTGTTTTCGTGCGTGGCAGTTCTGTGTTGTTACATAAACGATCATCTTGACCCGCCGTGAGCTACAGACATAAGAAGAATGCTGGCTAGAATCGCTGGAGTCCCTGAAAGATGGGGATATGTTTCATTTTGCTGTAGGGGTTTCAGAAACAATTTTATCAACACAAAGGCAATGTAAGCCTCCATTCTGAAAAATATCAGAACAGTTATTAATGGCACTGAATATATATATATATTTTTTTTTGAAATAAGACAAACACCTCTAATAGATGCAGCTGAGACTCTGGAACAAGGAGGTGTTTTTGGATTTGCTCTCTGAACACTGCACCATTGAAAACAATTGAATTTGATACAAATCTATAAATTAAATAAAATATGATTAATATACAACAATATGTTTTTACATTTTCCTTGCACACAGGACAACGGTGCCCTGGCTTGTGCCTGAGAGTCACTGTTGCCTGACAGGCTGATGATGTTTTAATTAACTCTGCCCAGGATAAAGAAACTCCACCCATTTCTCTTTAGTGTTACTGGAAATATTAAACTGTAGACACAGTCCAGTAAAAAGAACCATCAACTTAACCTTAGATAATGTAATCCTTACCTTATCCCTTACTTAACCCTAACCCTTAACCTAAAATTTACCCTTGCCTAACCTTAACTCTAAACTTAACTCTTACCTGTCCTTAAACCTAACCTTAACAGTAACCGCAACCTAACCATAACCCTAAAATAGAATATTCAGCTAGTTATTTAAAGTTGGCAAATTATTATTATTACAGTATTCAATAGGCCACTGTTGGCTACTTGCTTGCTCTTGAGAACATAATAGCAAAGTGTAACAAATATGAATGAGTGTAATATATCAATTTCATTGGCAAATTAAATAAGGGTGGAGTGTTTTATAACCTGGGTGGAGATGCATAAACATCAACCTGAGTGTTTTACGTATTTAATGCATAACACTTCAAGGTTCCTTATTATGACATGTGGATGTTAAACAGTTAATATCTTTGTCCCAACTATACCCGTGTACTACCATTATACTTTGTTTGAATGAAAGACAACAAATATACCGTAAGACACATTATCTTCCTATGGCCTCAGAGACCACAGCAGCTTCACATGACGCCCTTTACCCTGATCATGACAACAATTAACAGTGATAGCACTTAATGCAGCGTGATGTGAGAGGGAGCAGGTCGGCACCGCGGTCAGGGTCGTGCCAACTGACACTGCGCTGGTTATGTGCTAATTCTCTATTCATTCAGACAGACAGACATAGAGCGGAGCCTACCCGGCTAATGTAGAGTGACACTTACACTCTCAGCATCTCCTGCTGTTGGGGGTGAGACAGTCTGTGCTCCAAACTGCACACTATTTCCAAATGGTGCATTCATTTTGAGTGGATTCTTATGTGCCCTGGTCGGAAGTAGGGCACTACACAGCGGGACGGTGTGAAGGACAGATGGTTTAGTCAACATGGACGCTGCACACCGAGGCCAGTGGTGTTGGCAGTTTATTTACAGTATTTGGAAATTTTGCATTCATGTTATGTGGAGGCAATAACACAGGACAAACTCATCACACCCAATCAGGTGATTTGAAAATAACAGACTTGCAAATCCAGAAGGCCCCTCTCCTCATATCCTTGACTGATTGCTCTGTATTTAAATTGCCATTATTATAACACCAACTCAGGGCAACCAAACACAAACAACTCAGGGCAACCAAACACAAACAACTCTGGGCAACCAAACACAAACAACTCAGGGCAACCAAACACAAAAAACTCAGGGCAACCAAACACAAACAACTCAGGGCAACCAAACACAAACAACTCAGGGCAACCAAACACAAAAAACCCAGGGCACCCAAACACAAACAACTCAGGGCAACCAAACACAAACAACTCAGGGCAACCAAACACAAACAACTCAGGGCAACCAAACACAAACAACTCAGGGACACCAAACACAAACAACTCAGGGACACCAAACACAAACAACTCAGGGCAACCAAACACAAACAACTCAGGGCAACCAAACACAAACAACTCTGCTAAAGTCTGAAAGGCCCAAACTACACAATTAATGCCTGTTGTTTTGTGAAATAATGTTTTTCAAAAAGGGATCAAAGCTTCCACTCTGTGAGGGGGATCCATCAAGATCTCTGCCACCTTTAGTCTACCGATGCTGGTCTCCATAACTCTAATAAAATCTCAGGCCGTCCTTTTGGCCCAGTGACAGGGTTCATTTGTCAACTAACGGAGCTGTTTGTAGCACCTCACAGCTAACTGTACGTGGGGTGTGGGGAGGGGGGTTAAGAGGCATGGAGGGGGACTTACAGGAAACAACAAAACACGCAGAAGACAGGACTTTACCATGTCTGTGGAAAATTTGACAGATGGAAGGGGTATTGCCCGAGACTGCGTGTGTGATGGAGACAGAGACATGAGAAGACTGATGCCATCTGGCAGCTGGCCAACAGAGATGCACACACAACTTGTTATCAG
Organism: Umbra pygmaea; assembly: GCA_016801145.1. Classification (NCBI taxonomy): domain Eukaryota; kingdom Metazoa; phylum Chordata; class Actinopteri; order Esociformes; family Umbridae; genus Umbra; species Umbra pygmaea. The sequence goes on along the minus strand of JACXGM010000625.1, from coordinate 1,216 downwards.
TTCCAATGGACCTAGGGGTGTTTTCTTACAGACTCACTACAAATATCTGCAAAGGAACTCAATAAGTACATGACATGTTCAGTTCAGTCACTGCTGTGCAACTACAATCTTAAAACAAGAATCTACACAGGGTTCTTCAGTTGTTCCCATAGCAGAACCCTTTGCAGAAGTACAATTTCTGGTTCCAGTGAGAACCCTTTTTGGTGACATAGATCAGTGTTTTTCAAACTTTTTTTCCGGCGACCCACATTTTCAAAATTACAAACCATCGTGACCCAAATGTCATGAAAATAGGTGTTTGCAAATATACCATTTTCCTACCATTTGTATTTGTATGTAGGGGTATTAACATAATACATACGTTCTAATTGTCACCAGAAAAATAATAGGTACAACATTAATTTTCTCAATATTGACAGTATTATCACCACATACCTGTGTTTTATGAAAACATGTTAAAATCCCCAAAATGACCAAGATGAGGTGGTTTTCCCACAAATATTAGATTACTTGTATTAATTTACTCGCATTCAGATAAAAAAATATCCATGCAGCTGTTTTAACTAGCTATGTGAAACTAAAGTGAAATAAAAGTTTGGAAAACTGTAATACAGTAAATTGCAATTATTTTTGTTACTTCTAACGACCAGCGCATTGGGTGAACGCGTTTTCTTAACATACAGGTTGTCTGATGTAGGTAAGCCAATAGGACCCTGTAAAATCTGTTTTATTTTTGGCCAATTCAATAAGCGAGACTACGGTAATTACTTCAAGCGATTTAAATACATATTATTCATTAAATACAAATTATTGATATTCATCATTGTTTCCCTTTTAAATAGTAGCCTAATCATTTTCATAAGCATTTGGATAAGTGAGTGAAACGGAGAAAAACAAACGTTGTGTTTTTCTGTAATTTAGAATGGACTACATACTTTTATGACGTGCGTTTGATAGGAGCGATATCTGAAAGGCGCATGCTGGCTATGTTCAGTAGACAAACGCACAATGCATATCCAATTTTATATTTCTTTGCACAAATTTCACTCCATCCGTGAAAGTTCGCTATTACATTTTTCACTGAAGTAGCCTAATGTTACGCACGAACTCCCAAGAAACAGTGTTGTCTCTTTTTAGGGAATGTAGTGTAGAAGGGAAGGAAGTAGTGATGTTACAAGCACTTCGCAATAGAGAGGCGCGTGCTGGGAGACACACA
>JACXGM010000624.1:52756-67978 GCA_016801145.1 Umbra pygmaea | reverse complement strand
TAGCCTCTCTGCTAGCCTCTCTGCCCGCCTCTCTGCTAGCCTCTCTGCTAGAAGACACACTTGCAACACACACAAACACACACACAACCATAGTATTTGGATCTTTGAAGCCTATTATCCCTGCCATGTCATTGATGAGGTGTCGAGGCTGCTGTGTCATGGGGTTCTGGCACCACCCTGTGGTCGTCCCCAAACATGACCTCGATACCCATATTTGGACTTCCTCTTTCTGTCCTCATTATATTCCATTATCTCACACCGGTTCACAACCCCCCAATCAGTGTATTTTAACCACAGGGTGAGCATCCGGTTTGGCAAAGGGGCCTTTAGGGCGTGGTTATGTCGTTCCGTTGTACGACAAGACACTCAAAGGAGTTGACATTTCACTTTTTTCTGGTAAGTGACGTTACATTTTGTTTTACATTATGTTTTAATACAGTTTTTTGTTAGCATTCCAATTAATATCAGTTAGGCTAGCTAGCTAGATTACTCTTCCCTCTCGTCTAAAATCGTCACATCCGCAACCAAGATGTCTGCGCCCGTAACGGCAAATTCGATGACCCAAATCAGATCTTAACAAACCAGTGGGTGACATGGCTCCATCCAGTAATATACAATCTGTGATTTTTTTTTGTGGCTAATTTTGGTTTATGTTACAGGTTGTATGCACTGGGTGATTGCTTTTGTTTATTATAATAATAATAATAATAATAATAATAAATTCAAGTTACATAGAGCTTTTTAAGGAACCCATAACGCTTCACATATTGAGAGGGAAAGCCCACCTCATCCACCACCAATGTGTAGCACCCACTTGGGAAATGCACGGCAGCAAGCCAGCTCACCACACATCTGCTATTAGGTGGAGCGGTGAGTAGTTATATATGACAGTTAGGAAGGAGGGGGATTACTTGGTGGCCATGATTGATATGAGGCTTGGTTGGGAATTTAGCCATGACAACGGGGTTGACACCCCTACTCGTATCTCTTTAGTGACCACAGAGTCAGGACACTCATTAAATGTCCCATCCGAAAGACAGTATCCTCATCATACAGATAGCAAACATCCCCTTCACTGTTCTGGGGCATTGGGATTGATTTTTAGACCAGAAGGAAAGAGTGCCCCCTACTGGCCCTCCAACACCACTTCCAGCAGCATTGATCTCCCATCCAGGGACCAACAAGCCCCGACCCTGCTTAGCTTTAGAAGCAAACCAGCAGTGGAATTCTCCATTTGCACATCCTCCATTTGCACAAGCTCACTATGACACCTACCCAGAACAGGAGTGGGCAGGAACACGTTACAAGTAATGCAAATTAGTTAAAGAGTACAGTTTCAGAGCTACAAGTACCCTTCTGGGCAGGATTCCACCATCCTGAGCTGTCTTCCCTCTCCTAGGGTTCCTTCCCTACCTTCTGGCTCCCTTTTGTGTGTGTCTGTTCTGTGTTTGTTTTGTCCGTTCCTGTCACCAGTTCCCATCTCACATGAAGGCACCAGTCCATGATCACCAGCTTCCAGCCCCAATCATCACCTACACCTGCTCATCTGCCACACCTGGTTGATTGTCTCCCTCCCTTTATTAGGGAGGAGAAGACAGTCAGCCAGTGACAGATAAATGTACAGCCACGTAAATATTACTGTTTCGTGTTCTACACTAATCAAGCCTATTTTGCCAGTTCCCAGTAGTTCCTAGTGTTTCCCTGTTCAAGTATTTTTACTCATCATGCTATTTACTTTCCCTCCTAGACCCTGTGTACCAAACCCTGCCTAGACTACTACCCGCTCTGTGTACCAAACCCTGCCTGGACTACTACCCGCTCTGTGTACCAAACCCTGCCTGGACTACTACCCGCTCTGTGTACCAAACCCTGCCTGGACTACTACCCGCTCTGTGTACCAAACCCTGCCTGGACTACTACCCGCTCTGTGTACCAAACCCTGCCTGACCCCTGACCATTCTTAGCCCTCTGGACTGGTGCCTTACACCCTACACCTTCAAACCCACTATACATCAATAAATATTTCAATTGCTTTACATCTCTGCATTTGGATTTCTTACCTTCACCTGTGCCCAGTCCTGACACTTCTAGTTACTTTCTGGAGGCTGTACTCTTATATATCTCTTATAAAACAAGAATATATATATATATATATTATATAACATACTCTTTACGCCGTTACATTTTACCTACTCTTTCGTTACATTTTTCTTCATTAATTTGTCTTAAATATTATTATAAATATTTCAGTTTGTGATTTGATATTAGGTTGGTGATTGGGCGTTCCCTCCCCTTTCAGTCTTCATTGAAGGAGTGCGCGCACAGACGTAGCTAAATAAATGTCAGACACCGACATGGAAGGTGAATTGGCAGTGTTTTTTTATTCACCGTTAAAGCTACTGTTAGTGCTGAGCCAATAAACGGATTTGTGCGAGGGAAAAGAATATCATGCACCATCTGCTTAACCCGCCAGTGTCAAGCTACTAGTTATGGAGATATACAGCTCCATCAACCTGGAGTCACATGGCAGCTCACCACCTTGTCCGTTTACAATGACCCACCACTGATGCGTGAGGAAAAGGGGTAGGACAAAACTTTTTGTCAAATACTGATCGAAAATGTTAGAGTATGTGTTCGCGGGTTCCTCAAAAACCATCTAATCCCTCTAATCCTGACTTGTCGGCAGCTCCGCAACTCCTTGGACAGATCTGTCGGATGACGAGGGGTGCGCACATGGTTAATCTAACAATGTTGCCCAGTCGCCGATTCTTTCCAACTTGCGAATCCAACACGGAGGCCTTTAGTCGGATCGTGCACGGGATGATTACGTTCACCGACTGAACTTCTGCGACTGAACCCACAGGCGCCTCATCTGGACACTAGGGGTCACTGGAGAGCAAAGGCAGGATGGATAATCTGACTTGTGCAGGAGGCCCGGGGAAAGTTAGAGAACCCATATTCAGGCTCAAACCTGTGACTATCATGACGTAGACTGTCGTGCAATGCAGACCACTACGCCACGTGGACCCCACCGGTGTCTGTATCTTGTGTGCAGGATTCATATTTACTAGTAAAAGAGACAAACTGGGCAGGAAAAACTTTGAAAACCACCTTTTGCTTAAGCTGAACTTAAAATACACAAATAGACTATTGACTAATACTAAAGCTAAGAACTTATTTGCTAATACAATATTATTTATTTTGGTTTTCTATTCTCCCTTACTATAGGCTGACTCTGGAAAACAAATGTGTAGTCAAACAGGAAAAATGCAGTTTGTGTTTGTACCCTTAAATTAGAATTCCTTGTTGTTACTCTGGCGTTAATTTACTGAACAAAATATGTAACTAATACTCAAGTACTTTTTTAACCAAGTACTCTTTCACTCCTAGTTGAGTCGTTTTTTCAGGTGGTACATTTACTTAGGTATATTTTACGACAAGTAACAGTACTTTTACTTAAGTACAAATTTTCAGTACTACCGACCCTGCACTTGCCAAAGAAAGGATAATCAACTGCCACTCCTATGTGTTGCCAGGGAACCCAATTACACGACTAGCGTGGCTCGTTCTTTCAATGCATACGAATGGCTGCTCAACACTGTCCCTACCTGCTGTGCCTAAAGGGAAACAGTCCCAACAACCAAGACAGTGGCCTTGAAAAACAACAAAACTGATCAAAGTCAACAGAGCCCACGACACTGTCTGACAAGGTGATTTGGATACGGACATCTCCTTTTCCATTCAGCGGTGACGAAACACACTTAGTGTCCCCAAAATGGGCCGTGATTTAAATAGTTCGCCACCTAGGGGACTGGATGTGATTCAGGACAGGGACACTGAGCAGTAAGGGAGACAGACAGAGTGCTTGGGGTAAAATACAACCTTGGGTTAACACAGACGCTCCATTGTTTAATTCTATTTTTCTTCCCTGGAAACGGTCCAAGGTCATTTAGACAATGACACGCAGAACACAGCTCTGCCATACAGCATTTGTTTTATACACCAGCTCCTCTTCTGGAGAAATACACTCCCTCAGCCCCTTCTTACCTTAACTCAAGCTAGCAAATAAACGTCATACTCAGAAAAACAGACCTGTCTAGTTAGCAGTACTGCGACCCCATATACAGTACTACATATCACTTTGGAAAATATACAGCACCAAACAGCAGAGCTCGGCAGGTTGCCTGCATCGCAAATAACCCCCTATTTTCCTTTTTTTAGAAGATTTTTTTGAGGGTTATTTTTTATTGGCAGGAGGAAGAAGCCAGGTAGACCGAGAAAGAGAAGAAGGGCACAGACAGTGGGTCGAGCTGGGTTCGGAACCCTCGTCAGGAGCCTACACCACTACACTAAATTCCGGTACTACTGTGCACTTCTTTATGACAAGAATTCCACTAGAAATATGGAGCCATAACATTTTGGGATGCAGCTGTAGTAAGCAATAAAATCTGACATCAGATCATAAAGCTGGAGGAGTAGTATTTCATTTTAAACTAGACTGCGTTGTGCAAGTCAATAGTATTTTTACCTTTGTCAGTAAATTTACCCAGTCTCATATCTATCAACATATATAGGACATTATCTACCATATGAGAGCCAGAACATTGTTTATGTCACCCTGCTCGTAATGGCCTCAAATCCCCTGCATCTTCCACGGAGAACACATGCCTCACACCCTTCAGTGGTCATTACTTGAAAAAATGTTCATCTGATCCAATTGCATTTATTATCTACTCTCTTGCCTCATCAAAAATATTTCCAATGGATTCAAGCAAGTTGAAGATCACTGCAAGCCTTCATCTTAGGTGGAAGCAGATGCCAAAAACAAATGTAACGTGTGTTATGGTGCACTGGAGAAAATAATGCTGTCACTTCCAACACAGGTAACACGTAGCAGGTATCATTGACTGACCCGGACATGGGGAAGCAGAGGAAATATTTATACATATTAAAGACGGGAAAGAGTCCAGGTGTTATATATACATACTAATGAAGGGATAGAGTCCATGTGTTATATACACATACTAATGAGAGAATAGAGTCCAGGTGTTATATACACATAATAATGAGAGAATAGAGTCCAGGTGTTATATACACATACTAATGGGAGGATAGAGTCCAGGTGTTATATATACATACTAATGAGAGAATAGAGTCCAGGTGTTATATACACATACTAATGAGAGGATAGAGTCCAGGTGTTATATACACATACTAATGAGAGGATAGAGTCCAGGTGTTTTATACACATACTAATGAGAGGGTAGAGTCCAGGTGTTATATACACATACTAATGAGAGGATAGAGTCCAGGTGTTAATTACACATACTAATGAGGGGATAGAGTCCAGGTGTTATATACACATACTAATGAGAGAATAGAGTCCAGGTGTTATATACACATACTAATGAGAGGATAGAGTCCAGGTGTTATATACACATACTAATGAGAGAATAGAGTCCAGGTGTTATTTACACATACTAATGAGAGGATAGAGTCCAAGGGCCCTATTTTAACGATCTGAAACGCAAGTATCAAACGCGAAATGCAAGTTACATAGTGGGAGGGTCCCGGGCGCTTTTGCTATTTTACCGGCGGGATAAATGATTTTTGCGCCCGACGCAAATCTAAAATGGGTAGGTCTAAAGTAGCTTCATTAGTCATAGGTGTGGTTTGGGCGTAACGTGCAGTAAACCAATTAGATCGTCATCTCACATTCCCTTTAAGAGCAGGCGCGCTTGTTCCATGGCGGATTGCTATTATAACGGCGATTTTCTATTGATTTTTCTTTTTACAAAATGTAAATAAATAAATGTCACAAGACATAGCCTACTTTCCGATGTTTTGGACTCACTCTCACTGAATCACGAGGTTATGAATGCATTGTAATAATTTTTGCAATGTAGTCTAACATTAGACCAAAATTACTCTTCTGTCAAATAAGCTTTCCTCTCCCGTTCTGCATTTCTGGGCATTTAAGTTAAGTGCCAACGGCACATGCATTTCAACATCACGTCTCCTGAAGTCCTCTAATATTTCCTAATTAATGTCATCAACACATCCATGATTCATGGAAATGGTGCGTAAAACACAACAAGCCACAAAGAATGCTGCGACTTAAGTAGTACCTGTTCTATCCAAACACCTGACGCACATTTTCAATGTGCCAAATGTTTGTTCAATTAGGCTACACTGCGTGTTTGTGTGTGTTTTTGATAAACAGCATTTTACGCACTTGCTGGCATCATAAATTGTGTCATCATTAACCATGTATTTAACGGATAACTGTTGTCCCCTTCACAGCCACCCATCCAAGGGGGGATTCATCATGGCAAAGTTGCCATAAATGAGTCGTGGCTTGAGCCTGAGTAAAGACATGGGTGATTTTACTATTAGCATTGCAAATTACGTGTGTATACTTGTTGATTGAATGGGTTCCCTTGAGGTTGATGTATATCAGTGCAAATAATTCATTATGAATAATTTGAGTAAATGTGTACACTAGATGTATACCTATTTTTTCACATTTTCGGACACCACAATGACTTCCTCGTGTGGTAATATTTTCCTTCTAATTATGTATTGCAATAATAAAGAACTGCTGCATTTCTGTAGATGAGAGGAGCAAAGTGTATGCGCGTTGTGCACACGCTACATTATGGTTAAGCATGCACCCTTAAAATAGCATGTGAATAACACGCCACTGACTTTTCCCTGGTCAGTGGCGGAATTGATTTCGGGGACTGCAAGATAGCACCAGGGAACGTTTGCGCCGGAACACGCCTCTTCTTTTCACTGAACCGCATTAAAAACGCAAAGGCACTCCCTAATTTACAGACTTTTTCCTGTGGAGGAAAAAGTCCCCTATGCGTCGGGTGTAAGATAGGAATGATACATGCGTTTGTGTAAAATTCAATTGCGCTGGGTGTAAGATAGGGCCCCAAGTGTTATATACCCATTGGTTTTCCCAGTTTTTGAGGCAAAGCTATGGGCGCACGGACAAGAAGCGCCACTATTCGGGGGAGGACGACGTCGGCGAGGAACTGCGGGTCTGGCAGACGTTGACAGCGGTTTACGACAGCTGGTGTGTGGACTAGGAAGCCCTAGATTAGATGGACGTGGGTGGAGAGGAGGACGACTCCGACGATCTACTCCTCGGAGTGAGAAGATGTGCAAGGTGAGGGGGGACAAGGACGCTTATCCTCAAGTCACAGACCCTAGCTGGCTAGCTACACATCCCCTACCCACGCTACACACAGGGTACACTGGCTAGCTAGGATCCCTTTCAGATCCGTCAGGCTAACCAGATGCTACCACCTTTTCCGAAGCCCAGGCAGACTGGTCTGCTGGAGGACCTACGGGAGCCTACTATTCCTACCAGTCCATCATCACACCAGCCTTCACACCCTCGATTGTGTTGGACCTACTTCCCATTCACCACACCAGTACCAGCGGCTCTGCCCCTCACGCCAGTGCAAGCGGGCCAAACCTCTGTGCCAGTGGCTCCGCCCCCCACGTCAGTGCCCATGGTTCCGCCAGGGCAGCTCACCACACCAGTGTCAGAGGCCCTGCCCACCTTAACGCCATTGCTGGAGGACCGGCCTGCAACACCTGAGCGAGGGGCTCCAGCGATCTCACCAGAACCAGGGGATCCTCCCTTGCACCCAAGAACTGGCTTCTATCCCCTGCTTCTTGTCCAGTGTCAGGTAACATGTTTGGTATTTCATATTTATTGCTAAATCCATTATTTTAACAAAGTTGACTTATGTAGTTGTAATTATTATTTTTTATTTAAATTCCTAATACATATTTGTATATTATAATCAAAGAGTTCACACTGGTGCATTTTTCTTTTATGATTTAAAGCAGCATATTAATGATTATTCTTGAATAATGTAGGGAAATGAAAATGACATTTTAAAGTTGGTTGTGAACTTCCACATCTGTTGTAAGTTGTCAGACCTTGAGTAATGCCAAGAAAATTAGTTCATATTAATTTTTAAACAACACAATACTAATGAGTGATTCTTAGGAAAAGTTCAGAAATCAATATTTGGTGGAATAATAATAAATGTATAATAATAATAATTGGCTTTCATGCGTCTTGGCATAGCCTTCACCAGTCTCTCACATTGATGTTGGGTGACTTTGTCACTCAAGGTGCAAAAATTCAAGCAGCTCGACTTTGTTTGATGGCTTGTGACTAATCATCTTCATTTTGATCACATTCCAGAGGTTTTCAATGGGGTTGATTTCAGAAACATTTGCAGGGGTTTTTAACATTTTTCAGTGCTTTATATTCATGTATAAAAAATCTATGAATTTAAAAAAGTTATGTATTCTAAATTTACATGCATTCAACACACAGTTCAATTTTAGATTAACTCCATTAGACTGTTATAATAAATAAAATTAACAACATTCAAGCAGTAATTGTTTAAGCTTGATCTTATTTCTGTCTAGAAAAAGTGCACATCATCGTAGTGCACATCATTGATTCTCTGGCTGATGCTGTAGCTGCATGAGGCACAAATCTATTTCCCAGTATGTACTGTACACAAATTAAAATTTAGGATCGCTGACTTGTTTTTGTTTAGTCTTCCTTCAGTAGCAACAAAAATGGATTTTGTGTGTTATGTGTTTTTTTCTAGGGGCTGCTCCATACCACACCACAAGTACCTACTGCCATCTCTTTGCCACCCCAGGTGAAAATGTCTAGATCCGCCCCTGCATACATTTCAAAATGGAGTATACTGTATTTTTTGCTGTCACTGGACATCCAATCCAAAATACACTGCCTTCTGTTTTTGATACGTTTCAAACAATTTCAAACGTCTTCTAGTGGTTCAGAACTGTATCTCTTCTAACAGCAGACGGCTGTGTGTGTATTGTATGTTTGTGTGTGGTGGGCATCAAGGACAGCAGTCTCTGTGTGCCACATTCAGTCCTATGCTACCATTCCACAAGGTTGAAAGCTAATGATTTCCCTCCCAACTGAATTACAAAACACTGTCTGCTTCTATTTAGCTCACAGCTGCTCTAAAGAGATAGAGAGACTGAGAGTGAGACAGAGAGAGACTGAGAGTGAGACAAAGAGACACAGAGAGACAGACAGATAGAGATAAAATACCTGCCAACAAAAGAAGTAGAGAAAGGACATTTTCTTTTGCACTGCAAAAACAGGAAATCTTTTTCCTGCAAACAGCATCAGAAATAGAGAAAAGGTATGGTATCTTGGGAGAAAAACCATGTTATGCCAATTAGCGAAAAAAATATGTAACTTCTTCCACGCCCGTAGGGATAATTAATAACAGAATCCAGGTCTTGAGAGAACAAGTAAAAGCCAAATTGGATTCCTCCCCAATCAAAGAACATCAGACCACATTTATCAACACTTCACACCTTGATGAAAATACATGTCCATGGAGAAGAAAGATAGGGAAAATATTAGCCTGTTTCATAGACTTTATAAAAGCCTTTGGCTCAAAGGCAAGAAGGTATGTTTTTAAAACTCCTTCAAAGTGGTGTAGGAGGCAACATCTATGACATTATACATATGTAATGTATAAAAGAAAACAAATGTTGTACAAAAGTGGAAAACAAAAGAACAGAATGTTTCACTCACTAGGTTTCAATCTTAGTACAAACGTATTCAATATTTATATTCTGTAAATTAACTGGCTACCAAATTGGAACAAACTCTCACTTGAAGACAATGAAATAAAGTTTTGTTTATATAGTGATGACTTCATTATCTTATCACCGACAGAACAGGTTCTGCAGCAAAGCATATGTTTATTAGAACAATACTATAATGATTGGGCATTATCTATTAATATGGACAAAACCACAGTAGTGATCTTTCAGAAAAAGGTCAATACAATTTTACACTCGGAGAACCAACTGTGAAACACCCCACCAGCTATACCAAAACGAATGTTCAATAAATGAACATTAATTTACCCAGAAAGCCAGGATCCGAATGTATTAAATGTTCCCCAGAAAGTTGCAACTGACTGACTTGAAGTTCCAATGTAGTTCATTTCACAGACCATGCAGGTCAAAGGTGTCCAGTGTGGCTGGCACATCCACACACACTTCATCCTGAATATGACAGCTTTCATAATGCTGTTGGTTATATGACATTATGTTAGTAACTACAACTAGAGCTAAACGAATGAAGATGGAGGATGAAGAGAAGAAAGGAAAACACCTGGATGTATGCAGTTCTGTTTTGTAACATTCTCCAGTTCCCCTTCCCTGAGGACTACAGCTTCCCTATCCTAGACTGCTCAGAACTACAATTCCCATAACCCGGACTCAATCACCCAAATTCTGAACACCTGCTCTCACCCTGTCTGTATATAAGGCTTACATACACCATTGCCTCTTCGTGAGGTATTGTAAGTACATTTTGTCTTTCTACTGAGCATTTATTCTGGGATTGTTATTCTGGCCTGACCCGTGCATTGTTTCTTCAGTATTGTGTTTGGATTATCCTCTGTACCTTCACCTGATCTGTTCCTGCCTTGTATCTGATCGTTTTGCCTGTCTGAGAACCTGTTCTGTGTACCGACTTCCGCCTGTGTGACTCCCTGATATCTGTACCAACCTCTGCCTGTGTGCAATCCGGTACAGAATAAACATTATTGTTTTTTTACCTCTGGGAAGTGAATCGTTACATGTTTTTTGTTGTGCTACATTTTTTTGTTGTAATTCTTATTTATTTTTTTACAGAAAGAACACATTCTGGAATATTTTTTCTTCTCATATATTGTGTGTTAAAAACAAAATATTTGAAAGAAAAAACAATCCTCCAGACTGAGGCATTGTTAGTGCTCAGTATTGGAGGGTGACCTGTTCTCAGCACAGAAGAAACATACACACACACACACACACACACACACAGGGAAAAACAATCCTCACAAAACAAAGCGGCATCTTCATGCTGCAATGATTCATCAAGAGCAAATATAGTCCTGTTGCTGGTCTTTCGCTTAAGGCCCGTTCACATTTCACCTTAGCAGTGTAAGGTAGTTTAAAGTTGGATAGCATCAAACATAGCTCAGAGGTAGTGGGCCCACCTCAGAGTTAGCTCCAGAAAAACAGCGTTATTATGGCTTTTTCAAGAACAATAAATATGTGCCCTAGTTTGGTGCAGTGGTCTAAGCTTGCGACTCTGAACCATACGTTACACAGGCAACGGGGATCGAACCCTGGCATGGCCAATGTGTCTGCCCTTCCTCTCGGTTTCCCCCTCTACATACCGGTCTACCTAGCCTATGCTTCCTATTGTTTTGTTATTAAAAAACAGTAATAGATATACAAAAGGACAGATTATCTTATTTGATGTAGCAAAGTAGCTAGCTAACATCAACACATGGAGCTGTCACTTTGGTAACTAGAGCTGGGCGATATGGCAAAAAAACACATGATATTTCTTCTCATATCATTTGATATTGATAAATATCACGATATACACAAGGAAGCGGAACTTCCAGTCATTTAGAGCCCAGTCATTTAGAGCTTGAGTAGCAAATCTAAAGAAATGTGTGTACTTGCCAAAAGGTGGACAAATTTTGCATTTATTTTAGTGCAGCTGGTGTTTGTTTTTTTTGCGGAAAATATATGTTTTGGAATATTGCATTGTATGACTTCGACAATCGACTAGTGTGGACTTCACTGGAAAATGGGAAATAAACTAATGGTTGTCTATTGGCAGCAAAAGGTAAACACGGTTTTGGCAATACAGATTGTTTGAGTTATTAACGCTACGGACAGCACTTCTGATATGCAAACAACAGAGCTACGTTTTGAAATCGCCCGGAATTCTCCTTTAAGAACAAATTCATGCACATCTACAGATTTGAGGGCATAAATCACTTGCCATTTTTTTTGCTGGATGTTTATTTGCATATCAAATAATATATTTTTTTATGCAATGCACATTGAATTTGTAATTTCTCCAACTTTTATAGTACTTCAATTGTAAAAATAGTGAGCCTGACACATTGCATTTATTATTATTAGCAATCCATGTTCAATGATTTACTAGCTGTCAGTTCATTTTTTATAAACTGCTGCCATCCCTTAGTTGTAACTCTAAAAGTATGGGGAACTTTAGCACACACATATTTGAGCACACACACAGACATGCCGACAGGAATCATCAGGCCCGGGACACAATTTTAAGTTTAGGGCAGCTCAGTAAAACAAATATGACTGTGCAAAAAATAAATTTGGGACCTCCTCAGGACTGGGCCTGGGACAACAATCCCAGTTCCCCCCCATCAGCGTCTCGCACACACACGTACATGTAGATTCCTTCAAATGTTAAGGGAAAGATTAAAAAATAGAAACTTTATCTGTGAATTCTCACAGAATCACAATTTAATTAATATCTTGGTACTCAGTCAGAATCTTATTAACCTGGAGTCCCAGTCTTTGTCACAATAATCATATATGTGATGTTTTAGGCCTACTTGCAGACATCTATTTAAAATGTAGGCAATGGCACATAAAGAGCCTTTTTTACATGTCCACGGAAGTTTCTCACTTACACTCTAGTAACATTTGTGTGGTCCAGGTAGCTTTGCATAAAAAATGGTTGTCATTCGCAAGGCTACTTTTATTTTTATACTTTAAGTAAATTGCCACGCCTGTACTTTGTTACTTTTACTTGAGTAAAGAAGTTAAATCAGTACTTCTACTTTTACCAGAGTATTTTTTAACACATGTATCTGTACTTCTACTTGAGTACGGGAAGTGAGTACTTTTGCCATCTCTGCAACACACTTGTTTTTTGGAGAAGTGAAAGTATACTGCGCATGGGAGGAGACATTCTAGGTTTCACACAGTACCCTATAATAGCACTACTATGTTAGTACTGCAACAAAGGTTGGATTGAATTATTGAGCTGCTAGTCAATGAAACCAATCAGTCACAAAAAGGGTATTTTCTGAAATGCAGCGCACACCACATTGCTCTGCACTAGGGATTCGTCTGTCAGGGAGGTTTATGATAACATCTCCTTTAGACTGCACTGCATTGTGAATGAATGATGCATCTACTTAAGGAGCTTTTATAAAATCTACACATTTTCCTTGACTTTATAGGCATTTATCTTATTTATTGTAATGCAGCAGTCTTTAAGATTGAATTTTATATTACTTTTTTACACTTTCATTTTGTTTTATTATATTTTATCGAGATATGTTTCATCTTTTAATATATTATTAATTTAAGCAGGTTTAAATGAATCAAATGTTGGAAATAACTACAAAGTTTGATTTTGATTAAGAGCTCCAGTGCCTGCAGTGATTTTCACAGGAATGAAGTTAGCTATGATCAGAAACGTTCACAAGATCTGGCCTATGTAGTCTTAAGATCTGGCCCATGTAGTCTGTAGATCTGGCCCATGTAGTCTTAAGGTCTGGCCTATGTAGTCTTTAGATCTGGCCCATGTAGTCTTAAGATCTGGCCTATGTAGTCTTAAGATCTGGCCCATGTAGTCTTAAGATCTGGCCCATGTAGTCTTAAGATCTGGCCTATGTAGTCTAAAGAGCTGCCCAATGTAGCCTTAAGATCTGGCCCATGTAGTCTTAAGATCTGGCCTATGTAGTCTTAGGATCTGTCCCATGTAGTCTTAAGATCTGGCCCATGTAGTCTTTAGATCTGGCCAATGTAGTCTGCCCAAATGAGCTTCAATGCTTCACTCTTTCATTCCACACTGCCCATTGTTATGCTATTTCATTTTCTCTTTCTCTCTGCCTCTCTATCTCTCTGTCTCTCTCTGAATTACTCCCTCTTCCATGTACAACTCTGGAAGACATTAAGAGACCACTGCTAATGTTATGTGATCAAGAGGAGGATGAATGGTCACAAGCCATCAAACAAAGCCGAGCTGCTTGAATTTTTGCGCCAAGAGTGGCATAAAGTCACCCAACATAAACGTGAAAGACTGATGGAGAGCATGCCAAGATGCATGAAAGGCTGCTATTATTATTATTATTATTATTATTTAATTATTATTATTATTGCACCATATATATATTTTTGGACTCTTCCTAAGTTAACAGATTTGTGTTGTTTAAAAATGAATCTTAGCATTATTCAAGGTCTGACAACACTGACTAACTATTTTGTTATTTGCAAAGACCCAGGATGTAACCTTAAGTTATCAGTAGTTTCTTGCCCATGATGTTGGGCCTTCCACTGCTATGCTGAAGCCTTTTGG
This sequence comes from Umbra pygmaea, assembly GCA_016801145.1. Lineage (NCBI taxonomy): Eukaryota > Metazoa > Chordata > Actinopteri > Esociformes > Umbridae > Umbra > Umbra pygmaea. The sequence goes on along the minus strand of JACXGM010000624.1, from coordinate 53,742 downwards.
CAGAAGCCGCTGAGGTGTGAACGGCTGGCGTCATGTCTCTCTCCGGTTCCCTGTGGGATGGGGGGAGACGGAGTGAAGAGAGGAAAGGAGCCTCATCGAGTGGTGCAGAGCTCTAGACCCACTATCGCCTCTCCCACTTAGAAATGCACAGAAGAATGTTCTAGAAGGCAGCTCTATATTGGTCTGCCTAAGCCTGTCGTATTCAGCACAGTGAAGCATAACGTTTTCTTGCTTGGACATGAAACAGACCTAAAAAAAAATATATATATATATATATAGCCTAGTACAGGATATCATTTTCTCCAGGTCTGAATGAATTACATGCATAGCATTTTGACTTGGACATGAAACATATTTCAAACAGCAACGTTAAATAGTGTACATTACTACAGTAGGTTTGCTGAGAGTGGTGTTGCTGTAAATTTTTCCAGTTTTTTTTTATTCAAGCTTGTGACCATGACAACCCTGTCACTCACACACAGCCCAAACCACACTACAGTAGTCAACATTATTCCGTCTGATAAAAACTGATTATTGATTTTTTTTATTATTAATATTTATATTTCAGTGATTTGTCACAAAACTGGGAAAAAACTTGTAAGATTTTCACGCAATTTATTAATTAAAATTGATTTTTTTTTTGAAGAATTGTATTACATTTGACATTTGTATCTTAAAGCCTAATTGAATCATTTATCAATGTTTTTATATTTATTGCATTTTGCTCATTTCTCCATAATATTTTGTACTGGCTATAAATCAAAAGTTGGTGTGATATAAAGATTTACCATGTGCTCTTTGTACTGTAGTCTTTCGATTTCAATAATGTTTTTTTACATTCACTTATTAAAGTTTAAAAAATATCACTATTACTTTTAAACATTATATAGTGTTGGGGCATATCAATATCACATATGGACCGAAAGGCATGGAAATCCAAGATTTGTTTTTGGTCTGTGTGTGTGTGGGGGGGGGGGGTGGTTGAG
>JACXGM010000624.1:0-43922 GCA_016801145.1 Umbra pygmaea | reverse complement strand
ACTAGCCTATCTGAAGAATGATGAATCGCCTAACACATGTATACAAATACAATACACTTTAAAAAAGTGTTGTGAAACTCAAAATGTTATTTTTATTTATTTATTTATTTAAAAGGGAAAATGAACATCAATTGACATTTTTTCTTTACACTCAAAATGTAAACGTGACAAAGTTAGCAGAAAAGCTAATTTTCATCTGTAGTCCCTTGGCAGGTCAACACATCATCATATTACATTAATAAAAAGAATACAAGAAAGATAGACAATTACTGTACCGTTAACTGTTAACTGTACCAGTATTTCATTTACGCACTTCAGATAATTAGTAACATTAACTGTAAAATAAAAAACTAACTATATCAGTATGTGATTACTTCATTCTTATATTGTCAAAGTTTTCAACTAGCCTATATACTACAACAGCGTAATAGTTTTTTGCTTTTGGTTTTGGTGTGCCACCCCAACATTCAGTGGCCCCGTCTGGCCATCCCTATGAAAGGTTTCTAGGGGTGCCACTGTAGCCTACTTTTGATCATTCTTATTAATGAATCATAACCAGGTGGCTTTGTTCATTCCAGAGAACCAGTATTGATACAGTCCTGTCTTGTCACACATCACTCAAATAGCACACTATTCCCTTTATATCGTGACAAAGGTAGTGCACAATATGAAGAATAATATGTACGCAGAGCTTTTAAAAGACAAACAAGGTGCATAATGGTTTATTATCATGCGTGCTGAAAGACGAGAGTGCCTCGTGAGAGCTTCACCAGAGCAGTGGAGAAGACAAGAGCCAACTTTCAGGCAGATGTCACAATAAATAATGCATGTAACATGGGGCTTTAAGAAGAACTTTGGAAAAGGCTAATTATTCAGCTCGACATTTGAAACTTAGCTTGGAAGAAAATAGCAATACCATAAATAAATTCCTGAAAGCTGAATGCAAACCATCCAGGCAGCCAGTCAATTAGGCTCCCAGTCAATTAGGCTGGAAGTCACTTTGCCCCTTAATGCATCAGACACATCACTCAAGAAGCACCACCACAAAAACATACCAAGTACATCACAAAACATTGGCTATTTTTCTAAGATTTGTTATAGAATGTCGCAGGGAAGGTAATATGAAATAATGAACCTCTGGGCTGTGGGACATACTTGTAAATATCAGGAGCTTCAATATGGTTTATAGAGTTAGCCTAGTAGGCGCTACTTTTTGAGTCTTTTACACAATGATTTTTCTTCTAGATCCGTACTTCACAGGCGTTAAATATCGATGCAGAAGGATAGCTTAACTTTGCTTTCCACCACAGCAGAACAGGTACTATTTCTTTAAGACTGCAATGGAAGCTCGGCTTCCCCTAAAATGTCAAAAAATAATTTATGGTGAAATATGTACTATTGTGTTAACATTGTATTGACAAAAAATGCATTAGAACACGTTCATCTCAAAGATAAGTTCGTTCAGAATCAGCTACATATAGCAGGTCGACTGACTCAATTTCCTTCTCATTCATTCCTGTAGCGTCACAGTGCATTTCCCTGTTGAAGTCCATGGACTTCAATCGGGCTGTTTTGAACAGTTTTTGTCAGTACTTCGAAACTAGACCGTCATTGGATAAATGCTGCGATTATGTCCCGCCCACGGACGCTCAGCGTCTCTGGGGGTGAATGAAGGGGTGGGCTGGCCTGGACTCTGGGCTTCTGCATGATGATTGGAGGGTCTGCCGAAAGACTATGTCTCCTTTTGATAGACAGCGATTTTTTACTAAAAAACTAAAATTATACACCACATTTCTTGTTCCAGTTTAACCTAATTCCCACATTTCCTCCTTCGAGCTTAATATCGTTTCGTTAGATCGTTCATTCGTTCGTTCGTACTTTCGATCATTAATTCATACAGTAATTCAGATCAGGACTTGCAGGGTAACAGGGGAAAGCTGTGTGATTACTTGGTGTTCCTTAAAGACATGAAGTTAGACAGTACAATGCCTCAGCTTTACAAACTGTTCTAATTAGTGGATACAATTGGAGCTACATCTGCAGGTGTAGAAAGGAACTTCTCCTGTTTAAAGCAGCTCAAGTCCTACACCAGTAACACAATGGGCCAAGGCCGTTAAAGCAGCCTAGCTCTGCTGGCCATTGAGAGGACACTGGTCAAGTCACTGGAAAAGACGCCTAGTTGGTACGACAGGGTCACAGAGCATTTTCTTGAAAAGGGACGTAGAGCAGAATTTACGTATAAATAAATTGACAATTTCTATGATGTAGGCCAGAAATGAACTTAAGACAGCAGCCACCACTGCAGCAGAAGCAGTATAAACTGCCACTCAGTCTTTTTCTAATTCTCTCTCCTAATTTCTCTTCTACTAATCTCAGTTTTTTACTTTAGTCACTTAGGAGTCACCCATGCTAGCATTGGAACTCTTGGAAAAGCAAGGGAGCCCGATAGCCAGCCATGCAGCCAGGAGATGTGTTTCTCTCTCCATTCCCTCTCCCGTTCTGAAGTCTACCACCACCCTGTCCCGCGCGACCTCTCGCTTCACTCCAGGTTTCTAGAGCTATATATCAAGGTGGACGGATGCATGGGTATCTGTACCCATTGTCTGTGCGAAGTAAAACAACACGCAGCCGCACAACAGAAGCGACAGCAGCTTCGCCAGTTAGAGCTCATTAGTGTTGACTTGGCTGAACGCTATACAGCTGCTGGCTTTGATAAGCGATCCCAGGGACTTGTCTAGTGGATCATAATCTCAGCTCATTTATTTGTTGTGGACCCTCTCTCTCTTCATTTTCTAACCCACCTTTCGCCTTCTCTCTCTCTCTCTCTCTCTCTCTCTCTCTCTCTCTCTCTCTCTCTCTCTCTCTCTCTCTCTCTCTCTCTCTCTCTCTCTCAAGCTATTTTTAAGGGGGGGTGGTGGGGGTGGGGGTGTTCTGAACAAACTGTAATGTACACTTTTAATTGGGATCTAGCTAGTTCCATCACATTATCTCCAATCGCACTCCATCCACATCCATCTAATTACATTGGCTGTTTACGCTGCTGAGGCACGCATGTCTCATGGGGGAGCCTCATAAACAAGTGAGTCCTTCCCCCTGAGATGTGATGAAGAGTGGGGCGTGCCGGGTCAGAGGCATGGTGTGTCGTACACATACCCTGGTTGTGTCAGTAGGACGGTCTGTCCCAAATAGCATTACATAAAGTAAATTAATATGATGAATGTGATGTTGTCTCTTTGTCTCTGTCTTTGTGCCTGTCTGTCTCTCTGGCTGTCCATCCTGTTTATTTCTCTCCATCTGTGAACAAACAGGGAGGAATTCAGAGGCTGCCATTTGGATGAGAAGCCACGCTCTTCTCCGCACTTCTGCTGCCAGTCACTGTCCTCGACCTACCGGTTATGCAACCGAACAGTGCTCGCGCAGGTGCCAAGCAACCCGCAGCACATTCTACTAAGAAGTCCTCCTTCCACCGCCGCTCCGCTCCGCACTGGTAATGAAAAGCAAAGGCGACCATGGAGGAAGAGGAGCCATTTGCAGAGGAAGGATGTAGCAATTTCCCCTCATTAAAAATGTAGCTTAGCTCTGTATAACAGGTGCGATTCTCAGCAGCTTTCTGTGTGTGTGTGTGTGTGTGTGTTTGTGTGTGTGCCGTTGTGTGGCTCGCTGCTTTGCTCTTTAATGAGTCCCTTCTATCTCTGCTGAGAGAGAGGGAGAGAGAGAGAGAGAGAGAGAGAGAGAGAGGGGGGGGGGGGGGGAGAGAGAGAGAGAGTCAGAGAGAGAGACAGAGAGAGAGAGAGAGAACAGCTGAGCATTGTCCGTCAGTCTGCTGGGTCATGTGCTCGGTGGCTGGGCCCATATTTACCAAGCGTGTCAGATCTAGAACCACCTTGGTCTTTTCACATCAGAACCAAATGGAACCAGCGAGTCAGCAGACTTTTAGACGCCCCCTTTCTTAACAGAACAATTGATGTGAGCCATTCTAAAGCACCTGGGTCATCTGTTAATTAGCGCGCAGTGTAGTCAAAACTTTTGCAATGGAAAATGAAAAACAAGCCTTTTTATTGAACGGTGTTTGGAAGTTGCACTCGGTTTCGGTCTATTTATTTCTATTTCGTTCCTAGTGAACACAATCCATAATGCAATGCACCTCTAACTACAGCAGCAGTGGGGAACAGAAAGAAAACAGGATTTGTTCAAGCATACCTGTGTCTGAATTAACAAGGACGTTCGCTAGCCTTCGTCTTGGCTAGCCTATCAAATATTGAGAGACTAACAAACCTCTGTATACACTAATGGGGGGGGGGGCACTGTTGTCTTTTCAGTGTTTGAGGTTGATATACATTTGGAGTGGTCAGAGACTCACTGGGTTTTGTGGCGGTCCCAACTTACTGTTAAGATGGATGTACTAATTGAAAAGAATGTTTGCTAAATGACTACATTTGAAAATGAAATTTAGAAACGCTTGCCTTTGGGTTGAAGCTTTTGTAAAACATAAATGCATTGTTTTTTAGACTGCAAAAATGAACGCATCCCTAACTGCAGTTTCTACACAGTAGCATACTTACCCATGAACCATACATTTTTGCACACTGTTAAATGTTACCCTCATAACATTTGACTAAGGCAGCTACCATTGATTAGCCTGCTATGCCCATAGCTAGTATATACATCACTAAGTATCCTTCTGCATGAAACTGGCCTGAAGAACTTTTCTTCACATCGTGAAGTTCATGGAATAGTGTTACTCAAACTGTCCCTATGAAGCCGACTCTGCCAGTTGACATCAAATGTGAATCTCAGTGAGCCTGTGCTTGGATGTAGTGTGCCATTTGGGTCGGGCCCGAAGGGGAGATGAAGTCCTGTGGTGTGTTCTGTCAGTAGGCAGAAGGGTAGGGGTCCATGCGATAGCCTCTAATGTGTGACAGATACCAAACAGCATAAACACACTCACACACTCCCTGAAACACACATGTGGGGACAGACCCACTGACAGAGACAGAAAGAGAGATAGACAGACAGAATGACAGAACGACAGACAGACATTGTCCTGTGCCACTGGGCCAGACAAGTGGATCCAAACCCCTCCCACCTGCCCTGTGATTGGCTGTGCGTGGAAGGGTGACAGGAAATAATGAATCAAGCATCTCGTGAGGCCGAAATAAATAAATAAACAAACAAAGCACTTCTCACAGCTCATAAAGCAACTAGACAGCATGTCCCTCTGGGAAGTGAAGGGCAGAACTTGTGTTCTTTTAAATATTTTGATCCAGAGAAGGAAACAAGTGTGTTGCCAGCATGTTGCCTTGTATTTCTTCAGTGCTCTCTGGCTATAGAGGCAGATTTTATATGCAGAGGGCCACAGAGCAGATCAATAATTATTTATCAAAAATATACAGAAATCTCCAAGGGCAAGGCCCAGGTTTGAATTACAAATTGATCCATGTACAGTTAAACAGGCTTGTGTCATTCAGGTTTATACTGGAGATGTGTGTCCCAAAGCTAGTCCTAACCTACACTATGTGCACATTTATTAGGCAAGTTGTATTCTTGAGGATTCATTTTATTATTGAACAACTACAGTGCTCTCGGTCAATCCAAAACGTAAATACACATCAAACCTGAATATTTAAGAAAATAAAAATTAGGTCTTATCTTTCTTTGAAGAATATCTATGTGCACAACTGTTGGGCAACTATGTGTGCAGATTAATTAGGCAACTAATTGGAAAACAAAACGTTTCCCATCTTACTTGTTGATTTTCATCTATTAAAGGGAGATTAATAATGAAACAAATATCTCAGAATTGACAAATAAACAGTTCTAACATTTCAAAACGAATCAGTGACCAATATTGCCACCCTTCTTTTCAATAACAGTCTTCATGGAGTCTGTCAGTTTTTGATCTGTTCACGATCAACTTTTTGTGCCAAAGAAACCACAGCCTCCCAGACACTGTTCAGAGAGGTGTACTGTTTTCCTTCATTTTAAATCAACAGTTTAAGAAGGGACCACATGTTCTTATTAGGGTTTAGGTCAGGTGAGGAAATGGGCCGTGTCATTATTCTTTTCTCTTTAAGGCATTTACTGGCTAGCCACGCAGTGGAGTACTTCTATGCATGCGATAGAGCCCTGTCCTGCATAAAAATCATGGTCTTCTTGAAAGATGTTGATTTTTTCCTGTACCACTGCTTGAAAAGTGTCTTCTAAAAACTGGCAGTAGGTTTGGAAGTTGAGTTTGACTCAAGGTCCAAATAGCTCATTTTTAATAATACCAGCCCATACCAGTACCCCACCTCCACCTTGCTGGAATCTGAGTCGAAGTGGAGCTCTGTGCCCCTTACTGATCCAGTCACGGCCCATCCATCTGGTCCGTCAGGTATCACTTTTATCTCGTCAGTCCATAAAACCTTTGAAAAAAACTTTCTTCAGATATTGTCCCGGTCTTGACGTATCAACTTATGTGTCTTGTTCAGTGGTGGTCGGGTTTTAGCCTACCTTACCTTGGCCATGTCTCTGAGCACTGAACACCTTGTACTTCTGGGCACAGGTAGGTTGGAGTTCTGGAATGTGACAGGCCTGGAGGATAATGGGTTCCTGGTAGCTTCATGTTTGAATCTTCTCAAATCTTTGGCAGTTAATTTGCATCTTCTTCTCTCAACAAATTTCATGAGACTCTGTTGAATATTTGCAACAAAATGTTTGATGGTCCTGTGATCACGCCCCAATTTCTTAGCAATCTGAAGATGCTGCATCCCTCTGAAAGGCTTCTTACAATTTTTGACTTTTATGCGTCAGTTAAATCTCTTTTTTTGGCCCATTTTGCCTGAGGAACAGAAGCTGCCTAACACTAATGCACACCTTTGATATAGGGTGCTGATCTCATTAGGCCACACCCTCTCTCATTACACAAATACACATCACCTGATATGCTTCAATCCAATAAGCATTCCAGTTTATACAGCTTGTAATAGGAACATATGCATAATAATGATTGTATGGTCAAAATACTGACTTGCCTAATAATTGTGCATATAGTGTATACATAACCCATTTGTACATAAACCTAAACCACTATACATAACCTTATACACATAAACATAAAAATGTATGTTCACATGTTTAGTCAGGCTCCAAAAACAATTTAAAGATATATGGCATAATGTGTCATTTGGAATGGATTTGATATGTCCAATAACAGTTCCAATGTTACCTTCATAATCACTGGTATTGATGTTAACTTCATAATCACTCGTATTTGTTGTTTTTCTTCATTATCACTGGTATATATGTTATCTTCATAATAACTAGTATAGATGTTAGCTTCATAATCACTGGTATAAATGTTATCTTCATAATCACTGGTATAAATCTTATCTTCATAATCACTGGTATAGATGGTATCTTCATAATCACTGGTATAAATGTTATCTTCATAATCACTGGTATAAATGTTATCTTCATTATCACTGGTATAAATGTTATCTTCATAATCACTGGTATAGATGGTATCTTCATAATCACTGGTATCGATGTTATCTTCATTATCACTGGTAAAGATGTTATCTTCAAAATCACTGGTATAAATGTTATCTTCATAATTACTGGTATAAATGTTATCTTCATTATCACTGGTATAAATGTTATCTTCATAATCACTGGTATAAATGTTATCTTCATTATCACTGGTATAAATGTTATCTTCATAATCACTGGTATAGATGTTATCTTCATAATCACTGGTATCAATGTTATCTTCATTATCACTGGTATAAATGTTATCTTCATAATCACTAGTATTGATTTTATCTTTATAATGACTCGTATTGATTTTATCTCCATAATCACTGGTATATAGATGATACGTGTATTAGATGTCCTCATAATCATTGGTATAGACGTTTATATAATACTACTACAGTTTTCTGCTTTAAGATTTAGTAGGCATATGCTTAGGAAAAAATATTGCTTGCAGGTTGCTCTATTAGCAACCTTTAATACAGTGTTTTTCTCAACCTGTGGCGTGCGGACTGCATGCGTCTCTTACGACCTGAAATTGATAAGCTGTTATAGAACAAATATATATGATTTATGCTTGACTTGATTGTAAGCACAGTTGGGCCCACTGGCCAAAAAGGTTGAGCACACACACTCTACATTATTCTTATAATGCAAAATATCGTTTTCCACTTTCCCAATGACAAGTCATAGATTAAATAGAGCCGGTCATACTGACATATCAAGTGCTGTTTATTGAAAACTCGCTGTATAATTTATTGCAGGGTCAACAACCCACCATTTATCAATGCAATGGATTTGATGTTACGGTAATAAGCTCACGTGTCAAATTTTTGGATTGTATTTTTTTTATATCTGTCCAAATGTGTCCGTGGGTATTTTTACACAACTACTACTTTGCGTAATGTGCATTGAATAATTGGGTATTGATTTTAGGCTAGTGTAGAAATGAAGGTGCAGGCATTATTTCACAAATCGAGTGGGCTCTTGACTATTCACGAATCTGCTTAAAAATTGCGTGTATTGTGAAAATCTATTTAGTTTGGCATATTAAACATTGAAGTTATGCATATTAATGAACATGCTAATAATTTTATATTACTAATTTCCAACCTTGTTGGTGTAAGTTCGATTATTATCCAGCATACACAGTGCTAGACAAAAATATCATTAGTAGGTTTACTATAAAACCAAGGTTTCATTATAGGTGTGAATACAGCCAAAAAGTCCAGTCACTGATAAAAATTACATGTTGTTACATTACAGTTATATTTTTATTATATAAATACATTAGCTGAATTTGTATGAACTATTTTTTGCTGCAGTTTCTTGTTATTATTGCTTATCTATCATTCTGCGCGCAATTACTACATTACCTGGAGAATTACAACACCTCTTCGTTAGCAAACCCGTCAATAACACCCGGTTGTAGCTTGCGTTCTCTCGATGTCTCCTCAGTACATCGCAATCTTTTTTTCATTCCATTCTATAACAATATTTAATGAATATAAAAATAGCCAACTCACATCTCTGAAGCGGTTCCAGTGTTTGATCTTCCGGCTGTACTGAGAAATGGTTGACAGCCATTGCTCGTCTTCCATAAAATTCCCAGCCTTTTCTCCCTCTTTTCCACCTTTCACATCCACCTGCGTCGATGCTCCGACCAGCACGAGGACTGGCACCAGAAGGCAAACCAGATCTCCTATCCCGACCATATTTGTGTGGCTGCTTGATAGCCTCTATATGTTCTCCTGTTCTCTACCCCAATGTTTTCACGATGCGGTGAAGCCTAGAGAGCCCCAACTAAAATAGTCTATGCTTCTCTTAGACTTGGTTACAGCTGCGTGATCAGGGCAAAGTGGGTGTGCATGAGAGAGAGACAGAGACGACGAGAGAGAGAGACAGAGAGTGGTGGCATGGTAGCGTCGGTGAAGCGGTCTTATAGTTGATTTAAGGTTTATAAAATGTGTTAGACTTTAATTTATTGGCCTGCAATACAATAGTAACAACTTGAAAAATGCAGAGGCAGTTATCCTTCTACTTTTGTTAATCTCTTCTTCAAGGTTAGTATGCTAAAAACATATTGTATATACAGCAACGACCTGGAGCAATTAGGGTAATGTGTTGCTTAGGAATAGACCTTTAGACGTTATTCGCCTTGCCATCTCGAGGATTAGAAACAATGACTTTTCGTTTACTGGCCAAGCTTTCTAGACCACCAGGCTCCTCAGACGCTCCAAAACTGTCTTCATGCTGCCAACTGTATTCATTATTCACTCATGCCATGCACACGAGCACATTAACAAAAATACCCTTTGTTATTGACAAACAGAAAAACGCTTACTGCACCTCACCTGTCATGTGTGACATAGCAACCAAAAAATAACTGACTCCCCAAGTGATGAAGAATGCCCCGCCCCCACGCTTTTCTACTGTGTCCAGCCCTAACCTTCCCCATTTTCTTGTTTACAGTTTCCAAATCCTAGCTAATTTCCTCTGTCACAACTAACCTTTATCCAAACTGTTTCTTACCGTAATCCTATCCCTCTGCCACACACGCACACACGCACGCACACGCACGCACACACACACCCTCTGTCTTCCTGGAAAGCCTCTCTCTATTCCTCATGGTGGTACATTTAATCCGGTTGCAGCTACTGCGCCATGAGAGTTTATTCTTATTTATGGACCAAGGTCACCCATATCGAGCAAACAATCTCTCTATCTCAGACGACAGATCTGTTCATGCAAACCGACAAAGACGCTCGTCACTTGACGGAATCTACCTGAAGTCCTGGTTTAACACCCAAATGGCACCCTATTACCTACTAACAGTAGTGTGCTTGGTCTGACCAGGGCCCTAAGTAGTGCACTAGTGAATATGGTTCTGGACTGAGAACAGCCCATGCCTGCCGTGCTCATCAACATTGGGGCCCGTTGACAAGACCTGGTAATTATCAGGTCACCATCACCTCATAATCAGGCTAAAGTAGCAGAACAGAACCCTGTTGGTCGGGCGTGCCATTGTGCTAGCAGTGTGTTTGTGTGTTTAAAAAGGGCCCTAAACGGGTTGGCTCAATGCAGGGTTGGGAGGATCTGACCACAATCCAAACTGATGCTCAGACCAGAAAGGGAGACAGAAGAGAGGGAGGAGAGAGAGCAGGGAGATGTAAGAAAAGACAGACGGGGAGGGATTCAAAATAGAGAGATGTCCCCTGCAGCTCAATTCTGAAGAACACGGCGCTCACAACGGCACAGTTAGGAGTTCGAATCCGAGAGGGTGCCGCTATGAAGATCAGCAGAATAAATGGTATGCAATCACTAGTGTAAATCAGCCTGGATAAGACCATCTGCTACGTGACTTAAATGTGATTGTATTAGAGACAGATGGGAGATGCAGGATCCACTTCAGATTACCAGCACACTGAAAAGTGCTTTAGGAGCCTGCAGGTGGCCTGTACTCAACCAGCAGGACTTCTGGCAGAGGTTCCCTAGGAAGTACACTACTTTGGACCAGACCTCTGTGGTCCCTATAAAGGTAAATATAGAGCACAAGGAAATAGGCTACCATTTGTGACACCAAACACTACTAGTGCGGCAGAGGAATCAGAGTAAGCCTGTTTCTTGTGGCATAGCTCCATGTCATTGTGTCTCCAGGAGATTACTCTGAGGCCTGGGGACTAGGCGGCAGTGACGCTGGAAGAGGCAGCAGCTCTCTCTGGGATAAATAATCCTGTTTATGACCCTTACATGGATGTTGTCACTTGAGTCCTGAGAACAGCTCAAATGAAACCCTATTCCCTATGCTGTAGGGCACTACTTTTAACCAGGGCGAATAGAGGTAAACGGCATCACAAACGGTCACCTTTACTTCGCTCTATAGACTCTATAGTAGTGCACTAGAATAAAATGAATGCATTTATGACACATGCAAGCTCTGAAAGGAATAACAAAGTAAGGAGCCAGTCTTAAAATGTGGATGATTAATGAAACCTCTGGCTATATTATTTCCAGTGAGAAGGGAAGAACTTATAAGCACCAATGTTCTCCAAGAAGATATTTATTTTATTAAGCACTTTTATTGCCCCCCACCTCTCCCAGTCCCTTGAGGTAAGACCAGGAAGAGCTGATGAGTTTAATTCAAAGGAAGGATTAACCGATGTCTACACTCATATCTCTGCCTGCACTCTCACCCTCTTGTCACTCATCCTCTTGGTTCTGTATTTCTCTCCCTTTATCCCACATCCTTTCCTCACCTTCATCATCCCCCTTCCTTTCTCCCTGTTTCACTTGCCCTCTTTTCATCTCTCTCACTCTTCCTCGTGTCCTCTCTCCTCCTGTAGACAGAACCACGATAGAACCCGTCTTCTCTCCACTGAGCATAATCAGTTAACACAAAGGACCCAGTCGGGGAGAGAAACTCGTCATTTGAGTGACTGCAAGACTGACTGCACACTTTCAAATTGAATTTCCACGAGGTTCGCCTTATCTGTAAATGTTTGTTATCTGACAAAAATGGAAATACATTTTATTCTTCTATTCTACTTGATGAAACACATGTCAAATATCACAAATGGATTTAGACCGCCCTGTTTTGCTTTCTCTGACTATAGGAATCGTACTTTATAATGAGAAAACCCACACCTTAATCACAATGAGTCTTAATCCATTATCCCACATCCCATATTCCAATACTACAGTAAACACAGAAATTAAGTCAATCTATAATTAAGCATTAAATCCAATGCAAACAATCACTTTGGCTTCACACACTCAAATCCAGATGAACACACAAACATTAAAAAGAAAGCACATTGCAGCAGTCCAATAAAAACGTCTTTGTGACAACAAGGCATAATTCCATTCCCATTGGCATCTCCAAGCCAGCAGCCAAATCCAAGGTCACGGCACCAGAAAGAGATGCAACCCGGATGTCCTCAGCCCGTTTCGACCACTCCAAATCCAGTCCTGCTTGTGGCTTTGCTCTTCACACCTCACCTGCAAGATATAGCCCAGAATCAACACCAGTACATTCAACATTTTCTTGAACATTTACTGAAGTACTCCCTCATGTGCATTCTCAAGTACCCCCCCGTGTATCAGCCAAATACCCCCAGGTGTCCTAGTACCGCTGGTTGGGAACCACTGTGTTTAATAACGGTCGTGCAGCGCTATAGAGAGACACAGCCAATGCCGAGGGAGCTTAGTGATTTGTTCTGGAGAGACAAAGTCTAATAAATGACTTGCAGCTGCCCGCTGGGGGTACTATAAATGTGTAGATTTAATTCAATTGGATTCAAAGTGGGTCACACAACTATTAAACGTTCCAGCTTAGGAGGTTAAGGAGACGAACAAACCAGACTGTTGAACTCACGCCCACCAAAACAAAACACAACAAAACATGTAAGAGGTGACACTTATGGAAAGTTGCATTCCAAATGGCCCCCCTATTCACTACATTGCACACTAAATTTAACCAGGGGACTTTGGGAAAGGGGACCGGTTTGGGAAGCAGTGTCAATCTATTCCTGACAGTTTGTTAATAGCCGTAATGAATAACGGAACGTCTGACGACAATGTCCCAAATGAAAGTCTGAAGCTGATTGTCTCTAAATCTAGTACAGACATTATAATTTATGATTGCTTCACATTTAGTAATATTTTACAGTAGTGTTTCTTGCCACAGAGGTACTTTCGTGATGGACTGGTAAGGAACATCTTGCTATTTATCTTCTCATCCAACATCTACAGCATAAAGCCCATAGACAGACACACAACACATCATCACCCCTGAACTGTGTGGACATACAGCACAAACACAGTAACATGCCCTCCAAGTGTAAGCAAACATGTATTCCTGCACTGTCGGGATGAATCATGTGGCCCGTTACATGTCCCTCCTGCACATACAGCTGTCCTCCATACTGAGTATATTGGCTTTACTGGGTGGATTGAGGTCTGATTCAAATAGATTGAAAGGTAAACATGGCCTTTTCTCTGGGCGTGGATAGATTAAATAACACACAATCTCACCCAGGGTGCCACACACACAGTGTGTGTGTGTGTGTGTGTGTGTGTGTGTGTGTGTGTGTGTGTGTGTGTGTGTGTGTGTGTGTGTGTGTGTGTGTGTGTGTGTGTGTGTGTGTGTGTGTGTGTGTGTGTGTGTGTGTTAAACGGTAAATAGACATTGAGAGAACTATATCCCCTCCAGATTCACTCACCAGTGTGCTGGAAGACAGAAAGACAGAGTTTGTCCGTGTTTTGGTTTGTTTGTGTCAACGGTTCATCAAATCAGGGTGTGTCCAGTGCTTTTGAAACAATGCCATCATTCATTAGAAATGTAAATTTGCTTATTTACTTCTTGTAGAGTACTTAGAAATGCAAAAGCTCATGACAATGCTAAGGTCCTACAGGAAGGTGTATCGAGCACAGGACTACTGGTGCACCAGTCCACTCTGCATCCATGTTTGCAAAAACATGATCTGTATGGAAAAGTAATCAGAAGGAAATCTCACCTGCAATCTATTTACAAAAGGTCAATGTATGCAGTATGCCAGACAACACTTAGATAAGCCAGAGGAACAAAGGGATGTGGTCTGAGGAAGTTAAAACCTCTGTCCACAATCACCAAAAGTACATTTGGAGAAAGAAATTAGACGCTTTTGAAGAACACTTTGCCAAATGTTAACTATGAGCACAGGACATTTTGTGCAGGTAGAAGTATGATTCTCCAAAATATCGACAAATCCTGAAAGCTAAAGTTAGCTGCACATACGAATGCTTGGTTGGTTCTCAGTCGAGAGAACAATTAGCACCTCTCTAGGAGGGACCATCTAGCATATGTATTCTCGCTGCTATCCTACAATAGGAAATGCTAGTCTCTAGCAGTGGCTGGTCCAACAAACACAAAATGAGCTGAGAAAGCGTAAAACTGGACACCAAGCAAGATCAAGCCCTACAATAGGTGCAGTGTGCACTCGCCATATTATCAATAATTATATTTATTATTATTATTATTAAGAAACTGAAGCTGTGAAGAGGCGGGACATTAAAATTAGACAATGATCCAAACACACTTCAAAATAAGAACCTCATTCTATGTGCATGGCTGCTTTAGTGACCGTAGAGTCAACATCCCAGAGAGCTGTGTGGGTGGCACCTGTAGTAGAAAGTCACATAAAACACATAAAACACATAAAAAACACCAATGAAATGAGAGTCATGTCATATTCCACAGGGGAGGAAATGAAAGACAAATCCTGTGCCATTTGATTTTTATAACAACAGAAGCTGTATCTGTGTGCCTGACTTGTTGTTTGTCTACCAATTTGAACCCGTCAACAATCTTCTACAAAGATGCTTTAATCTTTAAAAGGTAAACTAGAGAACAAAGACAATGGATTCTCATTTCAATAGGTTAATGCCGTGTTAAAGCCCGACTGGGAGGAAATGACAACGGAAACAATGTCAGCACCAATGCTGTTTATCTGACTGTGTTAAAGGTTAAAAGCAGTGGCGTGATCATCCATCGACAATTTCTTTCCATCTCAAAGCACACATTTGAAAACAAACCAGTGTAAACTAACTCTGTTACACTGAATACAAACCAGAGTGTAAACTAACTCTGTTCCCCTGAAAACAAACCAGAGTGTAAACTAACTCTGTTCCCCTGAAAACAAACCAGAGTGTAAACTAACTCTGTTCCCCTGAAAACAAACCAGAGTGTAAACTAACTCTGTTCCCCTGTAAACAAACCAGAGTGTAAACTAACTCTGTTCCCCTGAAAACAAACCAGAGTGTAAACTAACTCTGTTCCCCTGTAAACAAACCAGAGTGTAAACTAACTCTGTTCCCCTGAAAACAAACCAGAGTGTAAACTAACTCTGTTCCCCTGAAAACAAACCACAGTGTAAACTAACTCTGTTCCCCTGAAAACAAACCAACTCTGGTACCCTGAAAACAGAGCAGTGACCTTGATTCTCATTTTGATTTCTGATGGCATGGGACAAGTTAAGATCACTTTTTAAAACTGAGTACTATTTTATGAAACCCGATTGCATATTTAAAGATATTTTGGGTGGGTTATTTTTGTTGTTTTCTTGACAGAACACCACAATCAATGAGCTCATGCTCGGCAGAACGACATTGATTGGACATAATTTACATAGTACCGTCTAATCGTCGAGTCGACAAGATTTCATTACTGTCTAGTACTGCAAATAATTACACATTGAATATTCAAATATTTCCTATGGCATTAACATTTTAATCAGGTAACTTCACTCTCATACTGAACTCTGACATAAATGATTGACTGCATACATTTAGATCTTTAAAATGATCTACCATATGAAATGTTTTGTATTTTTTGAATGAATATGTTTTTACAGGTGAGAAAAGAGGATAAATTAGTAAATTACTAGCTAAGGATGATTGCGTAAATATGAGGGACATAAAATGTAGTCATGACAACAAGAGTTAACACCCCAAATCAGAAAAGTTATCATGGAATGTCCAGTGACCACATAGTGTCAAGACAACCATTTAAATGTCCCATCCAAAAGACAGAATTCTACATAGGGCAATGTCCTCTTCATTGCTCTGGGGCTTTTGGATTTGATAGAAATACATTTAATAAAAATGAGTAGCGGTATTAATTTCTTGCACACAAGAAGTAATGCAAGACTCTCTCGCTCTATTCTCCCCTCCCCGTTTAAAGGTAGGCATCACCACTTAATGAAAATATCCCCCTGACCTTAAAAACTCATTAATAGTGAAATCGATTTCCTGTGTGCTGCTCCAGTCACTTGAAGCATGTAAATCTAACTATATCTGCGCTTCTGAAAGGTCAAACGTCTTTCTAACGGTCTTTCCTTTTTTCTTTGTAAACGCTTGAAGTTACCAGTCCTACACAATTCAATGAAATCTGGAAAGACATTATGAGAAGTTGTACAAGCCTGTTATAAATCACTGAACATTTGGGGATAAAGCGCTAAACACCTTCATTTAGACATCTCAGGAGACTCTATGGGGTGGGAATAATGCCTTACTTCTTCTAATTTGGCATACCATGCAGTAACCTGAACGCATGCCAAAAATTGATACTAGAATTGAATAAAGGCATTCTTCATATTAAGTGTTTTGTTCTACATGCATTTCAGAAGATCTCAATTTAATCCAGTACTTAAAAAGGTTTACTGCAATATTTCCAATTATCCCAGTATAAAAATTGATAGTTGATTGCTTTCCCCACCACTCTGTATCTGCAGCCCTGTACTTTCAGCTCAGCTCCACGGAGCAGAACTGGAAAGCTGACAGCATATATAGGAGCATATTCTTCCTCTCCTGGGGAACGCTGCTTTCTTCCCGTCAGCACGTTGCATGACATCTGAACTGTTAACGCTGGACCTTTCTCCACGAGAGCTGAAACAGCATCGGTGATGCTTTAGGTGAAACCCAAAACACAAATCAAGATTTCTTCACACGGTAATATTTTAAAGTACTCTTAGTTTATGGCCTATGAAAGCTCCACAACAAGGAAACTCAATACCGAGGACGAGAGAAAGACAAAATATATTCACTGCACAAATCCATAGCTGAAATGTATACGGCACCACAATATAGGGCTATCTAGCAGAACTGATTTATCCACGGCAACAGGCTGATTGAATCAGATAACGTTTCAGCTTCCCGTTAAGTTGTTCCTGGAAACCTTTGGCCAACATAAAGTATCCCCAGTGAAATAATTGTCTGCCAAAACATGGAAGACCGTTGCGGTCTTAATGATTTCAAACAGCAAACGAAGCCCTCATCCCATGGCCGTATGTTGACTAGAGGCGTAGTTATTGATGTTTCTGAGGAGGAAGACAACAGGCTGCTGATGGTTTACCTGGTTTTTATTTCTCCCCTGTCTGTCTCTGGAGGCAGTCACTGGCTGATAATCCCTGGTTCCCAAACCACACCTTATTCCCCACACACTCCAGTGCACTACCTCATAAGAATCCTCAGTGCCCTGGTTAAATATAGTTCACTATGTAGGGAGTTGGATGCTTTTTGTGACGTTTCCTCTGTATCTTTAGGCCTCGTGCCGAAAAGTAGGGCCGAACAAAGACATTCTGCAGAGGCAAATGCCACATTCAAAGAGCTGATGCTCAGGAGGTCGGCTGTGATTGGTGGAGGTAATTTTCATATCCCTATCTGAATTCGACAAAAACAGGAAACTATAAACAATCAGTGTGAATGAATGTGTGTGTGTGTGTGTGTCAGTAGCCGAGACAGTTTTTGCCCTGTGATAATCAAAATAGCTATAAAAATACAAGTACAAATAAATGAAATTGATTCCATTATTATTGTTTGTTATCTGGGAAGGGCAGGCTCAGTGAGGGCAGGGCACGGTGCTTTGTGGCTTTGCTTATGACAGTAGCTTCAATCATTTCATTGTGTGGATGTCATATGTTGAACATGTATTGCTCTAAACAAGTGGATTGGTGCTTTTTGGCATCAGGTAACATTAACAAAGCTAGCTAAAATAAATAATAGCCTTGCAGATTACTCTCAACTTGGGTTTTCATTCATCCAAAACAGTGGAGTAGACAAAAGAAATGGATTGAATTTACAGGTGGCGTTAGGCCAGATGAATATCCCATTGTAATTAGCAGTTCACAGTTGAATGAATATGAAAATAACTGCTTTATTATACAAACGTGTAAATTGTGACTTGCTCTATAATTATCATACACAACATCTCAGAGGCGTACTGGGATAGATATTCAGCCCTGGCACTTAGGCACCGGGCAGCATTAACTGGCCCGCACAAACCTACACACCCTATCCTTTGGCACACACGCATGCTACTTCCGCATTAAAGGTAACAGTGCTACAAAAACACTATATTACGATGGTCTAAACCTTTACTCTACCCTTTGGAAAACAAACATCTTGTTTTCTTCCTTTTAAAGAACATTGGTTTTGTGGCAGCCTGAGGAAACCATGCACATTTTCACTTTTGGAACTACAAATGGTCCTGACCACAAAGGCTTCCATTTTGTTTTATTATTATTCTACTGAGAGAACATGAGAGAAACACCAATACTTATTAGAATATTGTAGGGAACACAGTATGAACTAATATGCACACGTACATTTAAGAGTATCAATCAAATTATTATTTTATAAAGCCCTTTTTACAACGGCAGTTTGTAAGCTTTGACAGACACCCGGCCCAAAACCCCCGAGAGCAAGCAAAACAAGTGATGCAAAGTGGCTATCAATCTGTCATGTATTCACCACTACACTCTTAACTAATAAATGAATGCCCTCTGAATATTCAACTCTCATTGCAAACCAGGTTTGTTGTGGTTTGCACAAAAATGTGTCAAAATGTACAGACTGTCAGCTGTTTGCAGTAAACAAATTAAACAAAAGCAATTGAAAATAGCTTAACACAACGAATACTTCAAGTGGTTTACCCAATTCCAATTGAAATTGCAACTCACAATGACTTCTCCAGCCTCACAATTTTTCAACCCTGTGAACAGAATCCCTCACAACAGCACAAACATGGAAAACAGGTTGTCTCAAGCACACCTGATACAACTAATCAAGGACTTCATTAGTTGCACCAGGTGTGCTTGAGCTGGAACACATGAAATACCTGAAATTGCTATGGATTGTTTGAGTGTCACGTTTGAACTTGGCTAATACAAATGAATAATAGAAACATGGCTAATACAAAAGAATAGGTCAAAAAAGTTAAGAGAAGAGGTCATCGCCCTTCACAAACAACAGGATACAAAAAGATAGTGAAGGCACTGAATGTTCCCAGAGACATCAATGGAAGCATAATTCGCAAGTTCAAAGTTAAGGGAACAGTGGTTACACTACCTGGACAGGTAAGAAAAGGGAAGCGATCAATGGCTGCAACCAGATTTCTGAGACGGCAGGTTGTGAAAAACCCTTAAGTGACTGCATAAGACCTGCAGCAAGACTTGGTGGCAACTGGCACTGACGTTTCAGTGTGCACAGTAATGCCTGCGGTATACTCGACGTTCCCGACCTGGTGCGCACCAAGGTGACGTCAAAATGTGGTACATTTTGCTGGCACGCGGGGATTTATAGCGTGCAGGCTCGCACCGCTCTTTTTTACAGCAGCGCATGCCAAAGCGGAAACAGAAGGCATGGATGTGTTCGAGGGCACAGTAAACAATTCATAATAACACAGTTAACGGTTCATAATAAAACTATAAATGGTTAATAACAACACAGTTAAGATAATCTTAGCCACTGTTGACATTAACGTCAATGCTGCTGCCAGTTCTGCCATCGTTTACCTTTTTCTTCTTCTTCTAGTCCGTAGAAATATCAAAGTCGGTAGCCTCTCCTCAGTTGCGACACTTCTGTTCAGAAGACTGTAACTAGTGTTGTGAGCACCACCCACAGGTATAAATAGTTACGGCGCTCCCATGACATCACTTTGGCACGCGCCAGGTCAGGAACATCTAGTGTACCGCACGCCTAAAGCAAATACTAAATGCAGAAAGTCTCCATGCCAGAACGTACACCACTAATGACCCAAAAGCATAAGAAAAGCTGAATCCAATGTTTAAAATCATATAAAGAAGCCAAAGAGGTTTTGGGATTCTGTTCCGTGGAGCGATGATATTTAAAAAATCTTTTCATCAGGATGGATCTGCGATATGTCTGGAGGAAGAAGAATGAAGCATGTGCTGAAAAGAACACCCTGCCAACAGTCAAGCATGGTGGTGGCTCGGTGCTGCTCTGGGGCTGCTTTGCATCCTCTGGCACAGGAAACCTGCAGCGTGTTGAAGGCAAGATGGATTCATTGAAGTATCAGGAAATCCTAGGAGAAAATGTAATGCTGTCTGTGAGGAAGCTGAAGCTTGGGTGTCATTGGCCCTTCCAAAAGGACAATGATCCCAAGTATACTTCAAATTCCACCAAGGCTTGGTTGCAGAAGAAGTCCTGGAAGATGCTACAGTGGCCATCGCAGTCACCCGACTTGAACCCCATAGAAAATCTCTTGTGGGATTTGAAGAAGGCAGTTGCAGCATGCAAAGCCAAAAATATGACTGAGCTAGAGGCCATTGCTCATGAGGAATGGGTTAAGAATCCTCAGGAACACTGGCAGAGGCTGGGTCTGACTATGCGTCTTGTTAGCAGTAGGTCATAACAGTGCTCTGCTACAGTGCATCCAGAAAGTATTTACAGCACTTCACTTTCTCCTTATTTTGTCAGAATACACCCTTATTCCGAAATGGATGACATTCAACCCTCAAAATTCTGCAAACAATACCCCATATTGACAATTTGAAAAAGGTGTGTTTGAAATCTTAGAAAATGTATAAAAAATAATAAACAAAAAAGCATAATGTGCATAAGTATTCACAGACTCTGCTCAAAACTTTGTTGAAGAACCTTTGGCACCAATTACAGCCTCAAGTCCTTTTGAGTATAATGCTACAAGCTTGGCACACCTATTTTTGGGCAGTTTCTCCCATTCTCTTTACAGGACCTCTCAAGCTCCATCAGGTAAGATGGGGAGCATTGATCATATTAAGCTCTCTCCAGATCTCTCTTTCAATCGGGTTCAAGTCTGGGCACTGGCTGGGCCACTCAAGGACATTCACAGATCTATCCTGTAGCCACTCCTTTGTTATCTTGGCTGTGTGCTTAGGGTCGTTGTCCTGTTAGAAGATGAACCTTCGCCCCAGTCTGATGACCAGAGCACTTTGGAGCAGGTTTTCAGAAAGGATGTCTCTCTACATTGCTGCATTCATCTTTCCCTCTATTCTAACTCGTCTTTCAGTTTCTGCCACTGAAATACACGCCCACAGCATGATGCTGCCACCACCATGCTTCACTGTAGGGACGGTATTGGCCAGGTGATGAGCGGTGCCTGGTCTCCTCTAGACATGATATTTGCCATTCAGGCCATAGAGTTCAATCTTTGTTTCATCAGACCAGAGAAATTTATTTCTAATGGTCTAAAAGTACTTCAGGTGCCTTTTGGCAAAATCCAGACAGGCTCTCATGTGCCTTTTAATGAGGAGTGGCATCCATCTGGCCACTCTACAATACAGGCCTGATTGGTGGAGTGCTGCAGAGATGGTTGTTCTTCTAGAAGGGTCTCCTGTCTCCACAAAGACACTATCAGAGTGACCATTGGGTTCTTGGTCACCTCCCTGACTAAGGCCCTTCTCCCCCGTTCACTCAGTTTGGCTGGGAGGCCAGCTCTAGGAAGAGTCATGGTTGTTCCAAACTTCCTCCATTTACAGATGACGGAGGCCACTGTGTTGGGACCTTCAATGCAGAAGATGTTTTTCTGTACCCTTCCACAGATCTGTGCCTCGATACAATCCTGTCTCGGATGTCTACAGACAATTCCTTGGACTTCCTGGCTTGGTTTGAGCTCAGACATGCACTGTTAACTATGGAACCTTATATAGACAGGTGTGTGCCTTTCCAAATCATGTCCAATCAACTGAATTTACCACAGCTGGACTCCAATCAGGTTGTAGAAACATCTCAAGGATGATCAGTGGAAACAGGAAGCACCTGAGCTCAATCTTGAGTGTCATGGCAAAGGCTGTGAAAACTTATGTACTTTTTTATTTTATTCTTTGTGTTTATTTTTTATTTTTATTGTTAATCATTTTGATTTCAAACACATTTCCTTCACATTGTCATTATGGGGTATTGTTTGTAATAAGTTCGGAATAAGGCTGTAACATAACACAATGTGGAAAAAGTGAAGCGCTGTGAACACTTTCCGGATGCACTGTAAGTACAAAAGATACTTGCCATGTAGGGGTTGAAAAACCTTCAGACTGGAGAAGTCAGTATCAGTTGCATTTGCAGTTGAATTTGGGAAAACCACATGAAGCAGTCGTTGTGTTGAACTAATCCAATTGTTTTTGTTTGATTTGTTCATTACAAACAGCTGACAGTCTTTACATTTTGACAATAAATCTGATTTGCAATTGGTGTTGAATAATTTGGATTGCAACTGTAGAAAATTTGTGCCTGGCTGTCAAATCGTTCCAATCCAATCCAATTGTGTTATAAAATATATGTCTGTGAGCTGTGCGTTTCTAAAACCCATTATGTTTCCCCCTATTCTAAGGGTTAATTACTTTTCCATGTTTTCTTTTACATACAATACCATTCCAATGCGGATTCAGAGAATGGGTTAGTGTGTCAAAACATTTGACTGGTACTGCATGTACAGTTACAATATTGAGAGACTGGCAGCATGTGTCAGTTTGTATCTCTCAGTGGTCTTACGAACATATGTAATATGGAGTCACAATATCAAGAGACTGGCAGCATGTAACAGTGTGTCTCAGTGTTGTCTTCCTACCTCCAAAGCACTAGCTGCTGCAGTGAACTGCCTGTACTGGCTGTGAAGACATTAAATTAACACATATATTCACACAAAGAAAATAGCTCAACCAGTGGTTCATAATACCTTACATAACAGCATAACTACTTACACTCTATTGCAAATGAGGGGCTGTTTTAGCATGTGTTCAGTTCAAACAACCACAGGGTTAATTATATAGTGTACACAGTATAGAGTTTTATTTGAATATATGGGTGCTTGTGTTTAACGTAAGACAATGTACAAATGTGTAGTTAGTAGATGGCTGTTGCCTAACCTGTCAACATGGTAATCTACAGTAGCCTACTCTATGTTCTCAGTTTCTCTGTGTCTGTAATTGGTCCAGTCTACTAGTAAATATAAAAAAGAGACAAAAAATACTGGGTCAGTTAGTTAATTTCTTGCTACTGCTACTTTAAACCCGCACTATCTAACTTCGAAGGAAACTACGAAAAAGTACAAAAACAATGAGATGACTGACCCCGAAAAGGTGTTGAGGCCATAGTTTGAGCACACCAAAAAAGGCAGAAATAAAATGTCTTTGGTGGGCCTTTAATCAATCAAATTATTATTAACAAAGTGACTGACGTTTCAACGCCTACATGTTGACTTTCTCAGAGGGGTCTGTTTGCTGAAGTGCGAAGACACACCTGAACTACAAAAACAATGTTTTAGGACTAGTAAACGTTAGGAACTAGCATATTGGATCCAGAGGGTTGTAAAAAATCAACTTAAAAAATACAAAATACAAACAAAAGTAGAGTAGCAAAATAGAAATTTCACAACATCTAACTAGCAACAAATGCATATTATGGACAAAATAATAATTTGTATTATTGTCCCTGTATTATTCCTGTGTTCAGTAAAAACATGTACGGTATATAAAAATAATTTTCAAATTCGGGCTGACAGGACGAATGAATGGAACGTTACATAGTGCAGCTTTAACTGTTGAACAGAGACTTTAAGGACAATTCCGGCGCAAAATGAACCTAGGGGTTAATAACACAAATGGACCGAGTCAACCGTTCTATGAGATATATTTTCATGCTAATCGAATGTGCCCAGTTTTTGTGAAAACTGATAATTACCTTATAACGCTAGTTGTGAGGGCATGGATGAAGTAAAAAGAAATCGCTATTTTATACCACTTATAATGCTCAAAATAGCACCACAGTTCCATGGTAGCATAATAAGGCTCCCTACATTCAAACGGAAGCATTTAGAACTTTAAGTGTACAGACAGTTTATTAAAAAGATAGTTTAAAAGAAAGTACCATTGGTGTATACAGGCAGCCGCCATCTTGGGAAAACAAACTCGACCAGTCGAAACAAGAACGCTGTGCTACGCGAGCTGAGCTGTTTTAGGAATTTTTTCATTTGTTTAGGCTATAATGTTCCACCGTGGTGACAACTGTTTCTATTGGTTAGCCTTTGCGAAGCTGGTTGTAAATCTGATGTATGTTTTGTAAGTCTATCAATCCTAACTTAGTCTGATGTAATGAAACTTCCCTCTCCTGCATCAGCATCAGACCAGTGCCCCAGTGAGAAACCCCAGAACCAGAGCCGCACAATGGGGTGCTGAAATGCAGCTCAGCTTCCACCCTCCATGAAGAGGCATAACGCCTCATATTGCTACCGCGTAGCCCCGAAGGGTAAAATATATGGCAGCTAACCAAGTTCCCCCTTCTCCTACCATTCTTCTGTTGATAAAAGCCTTTCAGGGCCCTGACTTCAACCTGATGTCTCGCCCTGTTACGCTAGCTTTGACAGATTCTGGCTTCGATAATAGCCAGCGGCCACCCAGCCACTGCCCTCAACTTCACTTTGTGGGTACGTGTGTGGTTGTGGGAGCGCGTGCGCGCACGCTAGCTGTAAACGGTACACTAGTAATGAATGTCTTTGGCAAAGCAGAGAGACAAAGCTGGCCCGGTGCCCTGGGCAGCACTGCTTCGGCGTGACTTGTGGCCACCCAGAGACTGGCCTGCTGCATGCCAAGCAAGGAGTGGGCGGCAGAACGCATCTCTGAGGGGAAACACACAAGAAGAGAACGGAGCTGAGCTGAACAGGATGTGACAGCAGTACAGAGACCACGGCGTCTCCGACGCTCCAGATGAATTCATCCACCTCCAGATCTCACAGGCTGACTTAGAGCTGCATCCTGAAGGGCTGGTACGACACGCACCGACAATATGGATTCTAACAATTCCCCCTGCCAATTTCAAACACATTATACCATCTGAAAGCTTCTGATGCAACACCTTTATAATGACTTCTCCCAGTGGCTTACTTTTTTTCTAAACATGTATCAAATTTTCACGATGCCAAGACTGTAGATATGATCACAATCATCTCCAGCCCAGCGGTCCTATTCCTCCTCCTATCACACGGAGAACACAACTAGGTGGGAGCCTGTCAGACATCCCTACCCCCCACCCAAACAGGGCAGAGCCAAATTACCATCAACATCCTGACTGCAAAGAGGGAGCTGTAATTCCAAGTTTGCTTTGTGTAAGATCGATAAAACACTTAAATTAGCAAACCATGGTTGCCCGGGGCAATACAGGTCATGCAACGCTCATTTGCCTGTTATGTTAGTGGTCACAACCATTTACCTTGATGCAAGAAGGTAGCAGGGCCATATCATAACAGCTCAATATTCATAAAACTGGAGGATGACTCCAGTTATAACTGGGTTATTAATGTTTGCCGGTAACAAAATTGGAGGTGTAGAAAAACACCCCCTAATTCAATTGGCTTCACAGCTATGCAACCAATTGTAGCCTTCGGGGACAATGACACAAAGCTGGAATAAAGACAGGAGTTTCTGACAAATAAACATTCTCAAGATGGTGGGTGACATCATTCTAAACAACAACCTGAAACCGAAGTTAGGTACCGTTGACATTCCGATAGCTTTCAGCCACATATTCGAGACATCTCGAGAAACAATCGAGAACAGACAAAATAATTTCCAGACTGGTTGTATTAACATTGTAACATCTCGAGACGGCAAACGCCCGTATGTAGGTGTCATGGAATGTCCTTCGAGACGTATCGAGCTAGGTGCCTCAACAGGGCCAGGCAGGTTCCTCCACTCAGCCAGAGTTAGTACTGGCCCAGCCAATCAGAATGGCTTCACTCTTTATAAAGTTAAACATTCGTTTAATTGTTAGGATTTTTGTCTGACTAATCAGCAATAATAATATAAAATGATTAGCATGTTCTTAGAACGCAATTGGCTATATCGTAATCAAATGCTATCCCACCCCCCACCCTGTCATTGATGACACACACTTACCGGTAATTATTTACTTATTTTACACAACATATAATTACAAGTGATGTTGAAACAGTTCACTCCTACACTTCTTTAAAAAGCCACGAATGAAAACTGTACCTCCATCAGCTGTAGTCGAATCCCTCAAAGGAACTTTATTTCATTTCTGCCATAAAATTCCAGGTATGCCTAACGTGTATGCGTGTGGCTGTTTTCTAAGATGCCTTCCACGATTTTAGGCGATATTTAGAACTACTTAGGCCTCTAGGTTCTAAAGAACGTGAATTTAGGCGACCTACACCGCGTTCCAAATTATTATGCAAATTGGAATTAAGTGTCATAAACATTATATTTTGGATCACTGAAATCAACCTCAGACACCTGTGATAATTAGTTTGCCAGGTGAGCCCAATTAAAGGAAAACTACTTTAGAAGGATGTTCCACATTTTTAAGCAGGCCACAGGTTTCAAGCAGTGTGTTGCCATCTAACCACTCTGACAGAATATATTCAACACAGTGCCCCCAACACTTCCACAGAGGTTTTGGGCCCCACCCCCCCAAGTGCCTTACCACAGTTTCTCAAACTCCTGTGGGAAACATTTGCATGAAATATACAACGTGATCTACAGGGATGTCAGCACATGCTGATGCAATAGGATCCAATAGTGGCTAATTAAGTTGATTGCTGGAAACAGTCCAGGCCACTCATAGAAGCAGAACTGGATTTGTCAGGCCAGGCCATTTTTATTTCCATGCATTTACATAACATTTGAGTCATTTAGCAGACTCTCTTATACGAGTGACTTAAATGAGCAATTAGGGTTAAAACTGTCTTGCTCAAGGACAGAAAGAGAGATTCCACTCCCCAGTTGTCGGCTGCAATAGTCCATCCACAGTGAGGGCCGGTTAGATGTGTAGTCGATGATGCTGGTGTGAAAACCACTGTTAACCAGATCATTATCTGCCTCGCTGTTTCTGGTCAAAATGTTGGACTGCACAATTTTCCTTCAACCTCCTTATAACAATATGGTTTTGTGATCAAAGGGCTGCTTCTCCTGGCTGGATGTTTTTTAGTTTGTTGTTGCACCATTCTGTTTAGACCCTGAACCGTGAATCTAGTGACTAAGACCCGCATGGCTGATGTTTTTGAGATCCGCCAAATGGAGCACCTTGCATGGATGATCGCACCAGACTTGAAGTCACTCAGACCGAACGTTAAAGGGCACAATCGAACTGTAATCAAACACCTCGATTCCTGTCTGCCTGCACGCCATGGTCACCTGACTAACTGTCTGTAGGAGTCCATTTTAATGAACATAATAAACTGGCAAACCTTTATGAAAATCTGATCAACACATGTAAATAGTTGTGCATTATGCGTCAGAGATGGCTATTTTTGGGGCAAAGGAAGGGGAATTCTACTGGTGTGGGTCATTAGGCATTGAATAGGTGATCAACTACTAAAACTATCTGCTTTATTTGTTAAGAGGGTTTTACAATTTAATTTAAATTATTCTGATATACTGACCACCAAATATCATTGGCAGCTGTAGGAACTGTAGGCTGAAATTGCTATTCCTTATATCAGCCATAGAAAACTACATGCCATAGAATACTACACGCCATAGAATACTACATGCCATAGAATCCTACATGCAAACTCAGCAAATGATGTACACATATACAGTACATGTATACACTGTACACACTGAAATTAAATGGCTGTATTAAACCTGCAATATGTAACATTTTAAAAACTACAAAGAATACAAAAACTGTGTTTTAGGTGTAGTTAACGATAGAAACTTGCATATTGAATCCAGGGATGGAAAACATCAACTTAAGTAATACAAAATATTAACAATAGTAGAAGAGCAAAAATCTAAATTTTACAATATCTAACTAGCAACAAATGCATATTATGGACAAAATAATAATGTGCATTTTCAGAAATGTTATATTGTCATTGTATTATTCCCGTGTTCAATAAAAACATATATACATATATATTTAACAATTTTAAACTAATTAAAATTCTGGCGACAGGACAAATTAAAGGAAGTTACATAAAAGTAAAGCCTAATAGCGCCATCTGCTGGCCAACAAGAGTATTATATCACTATGACGTCCAAGGACAATTTTCGGACAGATGTGATACATCAGGGGATAAGACATTTTTGCAGAGCCTTCACTCATCTGTAAGTCTCTGTTCAAAAGGTTGTAAATGATGTGGCGGGGTTAAGTTGAGTGTTCTAAGCTCCAGACCATGGACCACACACTTTGTCCCCCTTCACGCTATCTCGCTAGCCACTGCTTCTGTTCTGACATTAAAAAAAACATAAAATCACCCCCAAAACATAAAAAAGGTTATATGGTACTGCAACAAAACCCACTTACAATGTCAATTAAATGAGCTGATCAATCCCTGTTTTTTTATTTTTTCACATTTGGCATTTCATTCGTTTTGCAGACACACATAACCACGGTTACGGTTGTGTCTAGCTCAAGGGAAAATTTACAATAATTGTCTGACTGGAACCTGCTCCAACCACTAGGGAATTTGCCATCCATAATGAAAAGAGAAGTCACAGTTCCATTCTGAAGTCACACTGTACCTGCCTGAGTCAGCATTCGATGTTGGGTGGAGATTGTCAGAAGTTAAGTTGGCCAACTGAGCTGTAGAAGCCGGTGCAGTCAGTAGAATACCTCTGGGATATCTGGACAGCATTCAGTTGAAACTCCCCAAAGTGGTATGAACCAAAGCTCTACATTAAGAAAAAGATGAAACAGTACTGTTGAAATGAAATGGTATTCATATTTCCTACTCTATAAGTGCACAACTTCTGACCCCTATATTTTATGAAAGTGCCCATTTTTGTATTGGAACTGGCACCACAGCCGGGGTTTAAATAGGCCTACTCAGGCATGAAAGTAAGCCCATCCAGTGTACTGGCAAAATAAGTAATGTACCGTAAGTAAAACTATAGGCAATTAAGCACTATTTAATATTTGTGGATTGATAATAACAGATGCTGTCATGGTACAAGATACTAGGTGCCACCTGGCTGAGACCAGGGTATTCAACAGGGGATGTCTGGAAGTGTAGTAAGCATAATGGTATTTACTAAATTACATTAGACATTTTTTTTGAAACAGATGTCTCTTTCCATTCATTACATTCTAGAAGCAGAGTGCTCTGCTTGGCTGAACAAATTATTTTCTGAGTGGACAAAACATGCGTGGGTAGACATTTCTTGGCCTGCTACATAATAATATGTTGCATGAATTTCAGCAACGTCAACAGAATAGCAAAATTATGAGCCGTTTCAAAAGGTGGTGTTACTATGGTAACTGCTAACTGAACCCAGCACTACACAGAGAATGTCTGGTGACATTTCTCTCAGGTTGCTTCTTAAAGAAGAAGTGCACTTATGTTTTGCGTTTTTTATATTTACTCTCTGTGCTTACAGGTAGTCACCTCTAAAACCAATTTGTACATTTATCATTTTATTATAGAGTAAACTGTTTGTCACTATTACCTTTTAAATGGTAGCCCTGATTTCTTATAAATTAAATCTAACTTTAATTTCCCAGCTGTATTTACATATTATAACGCTTGACATAAAATTGAAAAAAAAATGTGAAATACCTGGTTTGGATTAGTGATCAGCCCCATTAGTGATTAACCATTATAAACTTGCTCAGGTACAACCAGTCAGTTCCCAGATAACTTTAAAAAAAAAAAAGATTTTAAAAGTTTTAACAACTGTATTCCTCTGAGTACTGTTCAGAGCATTATTAATAAGTGGAAAACATATGGCACCACCAACACCTTTACTAGATAGGGCCGTCCCTCCTAAATGGTTATCCGAACCAATAGGTGAAGCTGCCAAGAGGCCAATGGCAACTTTGAAGGACTTATGGCTAAGATTGTTTTCACATGCATAGACCGACCAAACTCACAAGCTTTACACAAAGCTAGGTGGTGGCAACATTATGTTGTGGGGGTGTTGCTCTTCAGTGGGGACTGGGCAATTGGTCAGGATTGAAGGGAAAATGGATGAGTCCAAGTACACTCAAATTGTTGAGGAAAACCTGCAGTCCTCTTCTAGCCAGCTGAAGATGGGCAGGTGGTTCCCCTTCCAGCATGACAAGGACCCTAAACACACACCACCAGAAAAACTAAGCAGTGGCTTAAGGATAGGAAGGCGAATGTCCTTGATTGGTCAAGTCTGAACCCTGACCCAAATCCAACAGAAAATATGTGAATGAATTTGAAGACAGAAGTCAATAGTCGCTCACCACCAAATTTGACTGAACTCAAACAATCCTGCAAGGAAGAATGGGCAAATATTCCCCGCTATTAGAGACATATTGCTGTAATTGACTTATTGCTGTAATTAAAGCAAAGGTTGGCTCTACAAAGTATTAAATCAAGGGACTGATCACTTTTCCAACTCTGTTATTGTAGTTCATTTTTTCCAAATTGTGTCTTTTTACATTAATTGAATGTTGTAAGCCAGAATCTGTAAATAAAGCTGGAACAGAAAACATGTTTTAATGGGTTTTGATTTCAGGCTGTAAGAAAAAAAAAGACTATTTCAAAGGGGTATGGTGATTTTCTATAGGCACTCTAGAATAGAATCTGACCAAAATAGTGCACTAAATAGGAAATAGAATGCTACTTAAGCTTCAGCCTCTATAATGACAAATGCTACTGTAGTTAAAGTAGCATTCTGCAGATTTATTGTTCTGTACAATAGGAAAATGTTCATTATCAATCTGCAATAACAGTGTACAGTAATTATAGTGTTTCTCAACAATTGCTGACCAGAAATTTAATTGGCCGCATATAAAGGCATTCTAAAAAATATCCTTCTCCTTCTCCATCCACACCAGCAACACTGAGACGTGTTCTCTTCTCAAACGACCAGATGGCAGCAAGAAAATCTATTTCCTAGATGCTAAAATTCTACACAGTCCACTCAATTTCAGTTGAATTGAGAAATCTAGAACTGAAAATTGTAGCGATACATTCTGCCATCTAAACTGCTTTTAATTTGAAAATCTCAAAGAAAAACACCTTTTGTTTACACCTTTGTTAGCTTGTAGACTAAATGAGAAGAAAAGCAGTACTGTGTGTAGTGTGGCTTATGTCCACCAGGGGGCAGCAATTCAGGACATCAGTTTTAAACGTGCAATATGTAGTTTTTGGCAGCCAGGGGGCTCTCAATCAAAACAATGGCAAAAGATGTACTTGGTTGACGTCGGGAGGTTGCGTGGGATCGTGGGTTTTGTTATCGTCGTCAATGACAACCTTCCAATCTAGCGTCTCCGGCAGAAAAAAGTTTATATAAAAAAAGTAATATATAGTTAAAAAATTATAACTTTATTCACGTTATGTTTGGCGGCTCCCTGGATCTTATAACAACTTGAGCAGTCACAGGTTATATGATGCCATTTACGGGCGACAAAATGAAACGTCCCGGGTCTTCGAATTATTATTACAAATTTCTGTGATTTGAAAGTTAGTGGTAACATTTAGGATAACGTAAGTACACAACTAAGAAATATATATAATATATGTATAGTGATGTTTGCTTTTAATGCAAAGTATGTATTTTGTTATTGTTTTGATTGATATTACATATTGTACCTTTAAGGATGAGTTTCACATCTGAAAAACCAAGGTGAATATTTGAAATGTGACATGAGGACTGATGATAATTAACATCCGGTACACTGAGCTCCACAAGCATTTGGAAAATATTGTTTTCTCTCTTTATTCAGATGGGAATAAGAAATTACAGCATATATTAAACCTGCTCCCCACTTTAGGTTTCCAAACATATTTAGACAGTGGGCTGTAATTTTTTAGACAAGTGCCCAGCAGTGCTCTCTAGTCTTCATTAAAATCTGAGATTGGTTTCTGATAACATGAGGACCAAATAAGTGTCAATTTAAATCTGAATAATCCAAGAGATTTACATTTTTAACATTATTTCACCAGGTAAATTGGTTAAAAACCAAGTCTTATTTACAGAAACATCATGGGAGACATCCGTTAACATTAGACAAGGAACATCCACCTCTACAGTACAGGACCAAAATCTCTAGCCAGCCTAAAAAAGGATGGCCTAAAAAATGCCTGCAGAACCTTGGAAAAGCTAATATGAACAGAAAAGATAGAGCTTAATGTGTTGCCAAGAAGAAAAAGGTACTGGCATACCACTCAGTCTGACATTTTTTTATATGCTGGTGTTTCCCCTGTCTGGGACATATTTGCATTCCACTGGAACTGGCTCACTTATCTTTCTTGATGATGTAACTATTAAAAGAATCAGCAAAATGAACGCTGAGTTATACAGAAACATCGTGTCAGCTAAGATGCAGCCAAGTGCCAAACTCATTGGACAGCGCTTGATCATTCTGCAGGTCAATGAACCTAAATACTCTGCCAAAGCTACCAAGGAGTTGATTAGCGGAAACATCTGGAACATTTCTGAATTCATCTGCCTTTCACATGCAGAAGACAAAAGGCTAAAAGGTCCCAAAACAAGCAGGAACTGAAGATGGCTGCAGTAATTTAAGGCCTGGCAATCAAAATCCAAAGGACTGCAAACAAACATGAATATTTAACTCTACATAATGTTTATCTGTATGAATAATTGGAAATCCAGAAGTCTACGACAAAGTAATATGCCTTTTTAAGTGTTTCCCTAGCATATACACCAGATTAGACTATATAAATTAATTAGTGTGAAGTGCTTTCCCCGGACTGCAACACTGCTTTGTTCAATCGGCTGACACTGCAGTAACACCTGTAGTTCTACATTTCACCACCAGAGGGTAGCTAATCCACAAATTCCAGGCAACATCCAGAGGAACTGTTGCATCAGCTAAGTGGCTGGGTACCAACTAAACAAAGTGATTTGAGTGACGTTCCAAATCTTAGCATATTACGTAAACCAGGGAGGCTTAAAGTTATCCAGGAAAATCCTAATTATTCCTGTGAATAGTCTTTGCACACAACATATTATTGTGTAAATAATTAAGATTAACTAAGAGTAAACAAAAACATTTCTCAAGAGAACAGAAATTCAAGAGAATATCAGGACGCTATTTGACAGACATGGGATTTTAATGCAGAAAACATTCAACTGAAGCTCTAACATGTGGCGGATTTTGTTGACTGTTTTCATTGCCGGTCATTGATAGAGAAAGGGTAAATTAATTTGAACTCTGACCTTTAAAATATTTCTTGCATCAAAGGCTTCACGATCCTTCATGATTGGCCTTGCTCCTGAGACTGGAAAACAGAACGGAAGACAAAAAACTGGTCAGTGAGCAGTGTTGCTAAAACAAGAACAGTAGATGTTTTTATAAAGAAATCCTGCATCCAAGTGAAAACATTGTAGAGTCAAATGCTGGCTGGACACGATGACAGCCATTGTGGGCTATAATAGGTGTGCAAACACAATCCATGAAAAATGACAAGTGGGTAGACCAGGTTTACTGTCAACCCAGGCCCGCTTAAAACACTATATTCAAAACAAGCAGATTTCACAATGAATTCTAGTGGGAGGTGTAAAACGTGATCAATAACCCCTCAATCCCTGACCAAACTGACCCTCCAGAGCTTCACCAGACCACACATTTTTATGAATCAAAATCCCCTCGTCCTAATCACATAGCTGTAAACAAGGGTAATGCTGACATACTGCTGCTGTAAACAAGTTTTAGTAAACAAAAAACTACTGCATCATTCAATTGCATCTTAAGATAGACATTAAGATTACACCGTTGCTTTGCTAGCCAACATAATGAATTGTTATAATAATGCCAGCAAGAAGCAATCAACGTATAAACAGTAGCTAGCTAGTTTTGAATGTACATCTATTCGCTGCAACAGTTAGCCAAATCCACTTAGTTATATATGAAGTACAGTTGTTGCTAGCTTAGGGCTTAGCTAACGCACTAGCAACCTCAGCATACTATGCTAGTTATTGTAAAAGTCGGGTGTAACCTCCCCTTGGTTCTTGAATGGGTTCTTTGAAATTTCACCTCAAAATCATGCACATATTGTTGTATATTACAAAAATCCATCCGAGAACCTTTGCATATTCTTTTTAGCGTAGTATTGTTTGGGACCTAATTTACTTAAATGAGCATTGTGGATGAGCAACAGATATAACAGATTACATTTAAAAAGTAACCTACACAACACTGCACACTATATAGTATGGATAGTTTGTGAATTTAATTGCAGCCCCACCACTCATCAACACTAGCAAGATGATCAGCATCTGTGGACAACAGGCACCTTCTCTCCCATCCGACAGTGTGTTGTCCAACAGCAGTGACACTGCGATTCATTCATTTGGCTGTGTATCAAGCACTGGTTCTCTCACTCATGAGCTTACCCAGGACCGGGCAGCTGTTAGGACAACAGAAGGGAGTGTCAGGCCCAGTAGGCTTTACTAGAACTTAGTGTACCAGTCTTAGGAACAGAGACTGTTGACATCTACAGTTTGTTATTCTGTTTCTCTTGTTGTCGCCACATCCCCGGTGTTGATGATGGGGTTAGGCTTTTCTGGCATCAGCTTGTTTTGACTAATGTGATTATAAAGACTGACTAAGTGGCCATCTTTCATTCTTAGTGTGGTAAACAGGCTCGTGGTATAAGGAGGTTACTATGCGTCCGTTCTGGACAGATTGTGGACAGCCTGCTTAGAGTGAACTGTGACACTTCTCTGTTGATTTTTTTCTCTCAAGTTCTTCACTGTGTGGTGTGAGTTTATGTTGGTGAGCTGCTAGCTGTCTTTCCAGCTTAAGATTTAGTACACATAGTCCAAGGCTGTTTTTCCATTCTGGTAAACAATTTTGTTTTTCTCTTTTAACACAACCAATGAACTTATCAAGAACTTATTCTAAATAAGTTGCATGACTGCAGGTGAAAAAAACTGTCCCACTGAGAGACCAAGATCAGGTTTGGGAAACACTGCTGTAAGTACACAAACATTCATTAAGCCCTTGGACAAAACCAGTGGTTGTTTTTCTCCTTACCTGAAGCATCCTTCCTGAACAACGTGTTCATGACTGTACCATGCAGTTTCACTCTGTCCCACTCTCTGACCATCAGACCTGCAGAAACAAAGTGGTCCAAAAGCCGGTCGGCAATGACCTGCAATCTGCAGAACAGAAAAACAACACAAGAGAACACCTTTATGTTGTATTTCTTACCAGAGCATTAGCAAGGAGGTATAGCCAGGTAACTTTCCTAAAGATTCTAATACAAGTAAAACTATTTTTTTGGGTTGAAAATAAGCATAAATTCCACAATCATTTAAATTTTTTTCATTTGTTTTCACTGTTTTTTTCAAAAGGAAAGTGGGAAAAGACAGAGAAGCGTTTTAGCTGAAGGAGTAGAAATTCTGAAGGAAATTAACCCTCGTACGTGTCTAAGCCTTTCTTCACTTGGACCTTTGCATACAAGACATCCACCGTGGCCGGGTCGTCATTCATGTACTCTATCCCTGACACCTCCAGAAGAACAGGCTTTCCTTCCGTGATGGTTCTAAAAAACAGTTAACATACATTAACATTCAGTTCACATGACAACATACAATTAACATGACATAAGGCAATGTTAACATCAGACAACATAGAGTTAACATGACACAGTTAAGATGACATACCTAAAGATGCAGTCCAATAATTTGGCCACTAGTTGTAAAAGTGGCACTACTGAGTTAAAAAGGATAACAGAAAAATTTGTAAATGTCATACATTTTTTATTTATGTCATGGAAGCCACCCGAACTTGGAATATTACAACTGAGGTATGACAGTGATACTACTTGGAGATTGTGCACATATACACCACGTTCCAAATTATTATGCAATTTGGAATTAAGTGTCATAAACATTAAATATTTTGATTTACAATCAAACTCATGGATGGGATTGTGTCTCCGGGCTCTTTGGATCACTGAAATCAATCTCAGACACCTGTGATAATTAGTTTGCCAGGTGAGCCCAATGAAAGGAAAACTTCTTAAGAAGGATGTTCCACATTATTAAGCAGGACACAGGTTTCAAGCACTATGGGAAAGAAAAAGGATCTCTCTGCTGCAGAAAAGCATCAAATAGTGCAATGCCTATTAAGTTATGAAAACATTAGATATTTCACGAAAACTTAAACGTGATCATCGTACTGTGAAGAGATTTGTGGCTGATTCAGAGCACAGACCGGTTTGTGCAGATAAAGGCATAATGTGGAAGATTACTGCCAAACAAATTCATTGGATTAAGAGAGCAGCTACTAAAATGCCATTACAAAGCAGCAAACAGGTATTTGAAGCTGCTGATGCCTCTGGTGTAGGATCCTCCAGAGGCTTGCAGATGTGCATAAACCTACTATTCGGCCACCCCTAACAAGTGCTCACAAGCAGAAATGGTTGAAGTGGGCCCAGATATACATGAAGACTAATTTTCAAACAGTCTTGTTTAGTGGTGAGTGCTGTGCAACCCTGGATGGTCCAGATGGATGGAGTAGTGGATGGTTGGTGGATGACCACCATGTCCCAATAAGGCTGCGATGTCAGCAAGGAGGTGGTGGAGTCATGTTCTGGGCCGGAATCATGGGGAGAGAGCTGGTAGGCACCTTTAGGTGTGAAAATGACCTTGGCAAAGTATGTAGAGTGTCTGACTGACCACTTTCTTCCATGGTACAAAAAGAAGAACCGTGACTTCCGTAACAAAATCATCTTCACGCATGACAATGCTCCATCTCATGCTGCAAAAAATACCTCTGTGTTATTGGCTGCTGTGGGCATAAAAGGAGAGAAACTCATGGTGTGGCCCCCATCCTCCCCTGACCTCAAACCTGTTGAGAAACTTTGGAGCATCCTCAAGCAAAAGATCTATGAGGGTGGGAGGCAGTTCGCATCAAAACAGCAGCTCTAGGAGGCTATTCTAACATCCTGCAAAGAAATTCAAGCAGAAACTCTCCATAAACTCACAAGTTCAATGGATGCAAGAATTGTGAAATTGATATCAAAGAAGGGGTCCTATGTTAACATGTAACTTGCCCTGTTAAGATGGGTTTATTTGAAATAGCTTTTGATTTCATTAAATAATATCTCCTAATGCTGCAAATTCAACAAATGACTGTTTTCAGTTCTTTACAACCTATAAAATGTTTAGAAACTGTTGTGCATACACTGCAAAAAATGACTCTACAAAAACAAGTAAATAAACTATGAATACAAGGTATTTCATGCTTGTAATAAGTAAAATAATCTGCCAATGGAACAAGAAAAATAACACAGATTTTCAACGCATATTTACTAAAAACAAGTGTTTTTATCTAATACAAATAGTTTGATTTTTTTACCTGAATACAAGATAAATATACTTTTTTGCCAATGGAACAAGATTTTTAAGACAGGACTTTTTGCAGTGTAATAATTTGGAATAGTGCATTTTGAGTTTTCCATTTTTGAAAAATATACTGTTTTCTTCGGGTGGTTTGTTCAATGAAATTTGACTTATACCCTAACAGTTGGTGACTTGAAATTTATACTGACTGTCATTAGCATAATCTATTTAGGAAAATCAGTGTAAAATATAATTTGCATAATAATTTGGAACGCAGTGTAAATAGCATTACTCATCTAAGCCAAGATGGGAGGTTTGCTGATTATTTTCAGTCATCTGTTTGACATTACATTTATATTTTGTCTTTTAGCAGACACTCTTAAAGTAAGTAAAGGGACATGCCCCCTAGAGCAACTTAGGGTTAAGTGTCTTACCCAAGGACACAACAACACTTGACAGAGTCGGGAATCGAACCGGTAACCTTCCGAATACAAGTCAGTTGCCATGGAAACCTACTTGACAAAGGGTTGACACTGCTGGAGCTGTTCACAGGCTTTCTTCACTTCCAGGTCGTTCAGCAGAACAAACGTGCCCACCGTCAGATGAAGCTTGGCAGGGTTCTGGAAGACACTTTCGTCTACTCCACGATCCTAACATGACGAGAGTAGGCTCACATGACTTCACAGAAAAACGTTGCTGTTATTGGTGCGTGCGCTCAACCTGCACTGCTGTAATAAACTATTACCAGCATACACTGACCAATGAGGGCTGCAGCCAGAGAGGAAGTCCCGTGATATAATCACTACCCCAGCCAATCGATCTTCTCCTATTCATCGCATTTAACCAATGAGCTAATGCTTTTCTAAGAATAACAACTTTTCTTACCTTCTAACATTTCTTGCGTTACAAATTTCAAGGGATTCAACACATTAAAGCCTTGTTTACATTCTAAACCAAGGGTCACCAACTCCAGCCCTGGAGATCTTCCACCCTGTAGGTTTTCACTCCAACCACATATTATAGACTCATTCAGCTCATCAACCAGCTAATTATTAGAATCAGGTGCTAAATTAGGGTTGGAGTGAAAACAATCAGGGCGGTAGATCTCCAGAACCAGGGTTGGACCCTTCTATCACCTTGTCATGCAGCTTCTGTTCCCACGAGTGCTTTCAAGATTCACCAGGTGTGTTTTGGCTTCGGTCACGCTTCTACTGTCTTTGTCCTTCTCAACCTCACCCAACTACACTTAGGAGATGTATTGTGTCCCTGCCAAAGTTTGAAATGGACATGAACGTCTCTGCCTTCACCCAACTTCGGAAATGTCAGAGTAGCTGGTTGCACGTGAGGAAGGAAGAAAATGGGCTGAAATCTACCTGGGTGCGCCCTAATGTTTCCTAATTACCAACAGTGGTTTCCAGGCCCTCACATATTTCTCCACCTTCATTGGAGGCTCGGGGTCTACCTGTTGTACCAGGGCACTGCCGGCCTCCCCGAACGGACATGGAGCTGCTATTCCAAAGAGCGCATTTGAATGTGGTGTGTCCTCATTGGCTTTCAAAGTGTCCCTGAACAACAGTGAGAGGGCGTTCCTGCTGTCACTCCTCCCTCCCAAACATCCAATCAGACTTCTGGTCCTCACAGGAAAAATAAAACAGCATCCGTTACTCACACGTGTCTTTCTTTCTTAAACCTGTCCCAGGAATCCATGTTCCATATTCCCAAGCTCTCAACCTAACCTAAACCTTAACAACTGAACATATATGCCGAAACTTAACCAAGCCCTAAACCTAACCTCTAACTACTAAACCTAAAAGTAACCCTAACTCTAACGCTGCCTAATTAATTACATTTTTCCTCAAAACCGAACCCTTGCAGAGACCGACTGATTCTTACAGGAAACTCCTTCTTCCATGAACAAACAGATGTGGTGCACACACAGACAGACTCACCTGACCACAGCGCTCCAACACCTGGTCTTTGAACTTCAGGAACCCTGCCTGGACATCAGGGTGGTTCAGAGCAAAGGACAGGAAGTGGGTAAACGGCTGCTTCCTGCGGAAACTATCGACCAGAAGCTCTATCCGAGTCACAGCAGAGGACACAGCAGCTCTCTGGGCACCAGTGATCACTGGAACAGGGTGAAATAACAGATGACTGCAGAATCTGACCTTCAATTTGATGTCCCACTATTCTAACCCTGAATGTAATGTGGATGTTCAGTGCAAAGGTTAATGGGAAATGCCTGGGTCTTTAACTTGGAGTGGTTGCAGGACCTGATATCCACTAATGTTAATGAACTGCTGACAGTAATCCACTGAAATCCCCTGAAATCATTCCCAGCTCTGGCTATTCTGTAAAGCCAACTCCAACAACGATGTCTTGACAAGTCATTTGTACACAACTAGAAGTCCCTGGATTAATGTCAGCTAAATTAGTGTAATATTCAATGTCAATAATCCAGTAATGTCCACCAGTGTCTTTTATATTTTAAATGTGTTTGAGATAGCCGATGCATGTATCTAGAGCAACTTACAGTGTAAAATGCACTGATTAATGTACACTGACCAATTTTCACCCTGCTGGCTCTGGGACTCAAACCACTGACCTTCCGTTCACCAACCCAATAATCAAGCCTCTCACGTATCCAGCTGTCTATTCATTCTGCCATCCGTGCTCCAGATAGCACAACCAGTCATGATTTACACTTTAACATTTTATCCAGAGAGACTTACGGTAATTACAGGTACATCCCTTGGAGCAACTTAGGATAGGTCTCTTGCTTAAGGGCACCAGGACAGTTGGCCCACTCGGAAACCAAACCAGCAACCTTCTGACTCCCTAACCACTGAGTGACCTGACTGAGTGACCTATGATACAGCACCAGGGCAGTTTTTAACAATTTGTTTACAAGGATGTCAGGTTTGGTCTGGTCTCGTAGCTCTTATCCAGGGTGTTGTGTAGCTGACGCTGATGCTTCCAACACATTTGTAAGCCATAGGGTAACCCCCTGGACCAGAGCTACGATACTGGTCTTACTGTTACTAAAACTCACCAATCTGTCCTTCCACCCCTGGTTTGGGAATGTCAATGGATGTCTTTGTGTCTGACTCCAGCTTTCGTCGCGTCTCTCCCTTTTTCCCGATTAGGTATCTGTTGAAAATCAATCAATGAAATGTATTAATCACTTTTTACATCAGCAGTTTATTTGCAGCATTCTTGTTGGAACAACTTTGTCATACACGGCGGGCTCTAAAATCACTGTCACCCCTGACTGGCAATGCACAAATAATACTGTGGAAAAATATAAACAATACAACTATAGAGAATATATATATATAGTCAGGTCTGAAGTCATTTGGACTATGACAAAATTGTAATAATTTTGGATCTCCATACAACAACAAAGGATTTTGTGATCAGGGTTAGCCCAATAGAAATGGATAGAAAGGACATTTCAATTCAAATCAATGTAGCAGAATGGTCAGAGCGGCAGCCATTTTTACATGTACCATTCCATTGCAAAGATCTAGCAGCCTACTTCCTCATTAAAACGATTTGCGTGCTGTCACCGTGACAACTAATAACAATCGCCATTTTGTTGTGTACTAATCCAATGACCACGCCAAGCAGTTCAATGGCCTTTCTATCCATTCTATTTCTATGGTTAGCCCTAACTCTAATTAAAGGCATCAGTCATACAAAAGTTATACTTAAATCCAAAATCTTTCTGTAGTAACTAAAAGGACCTTTTATTTATTCAGATTATAACTGCTCACATTTGTCTATTTGAAAATGAAA
Organism: Umbra pygmaea; assembly: GCA_016801145.1. Taxonomy (NCBI): domain Eukaryota; kingdom Metazoa; phylum Chordata; class Actinopteri; order Esociformes; family Umbridae; genus Umbra; species Umbra pygmaea. The sequence continues at coordinate 2,550 of JACXGM010000624.1, read as the reverse complement.
TCACATCTAAGATATTGTTATTTATTTCTTAAAGTCACAGAAAGTTGGTTGTAGTTTCAATTTCAGAACAAATAATACAATTAATGTTGTGGTTAAAATCATATCTAGTAATTGATAAAACACCCGTATTTAATAAAGATATATAAAAAAGACCAAAAAATTGACATATAAAGTGGGCTTGGAAACACACAAATTTAGCTAAAATATCCAATTTACAATATCTATGACAATAATAAAAGCCACGTACTAATGTGACGTGAGTGCATTGTAAACAAACTGTTCCTTCAGCTAATACATCCACGACTCAGCTAATACATCCATGTCTGACAAAGAAATATGTATTTACAGTCAGCTATCTTTCTCTGATTCGTTATTCAAAGGGTCGCAGCAATGAAATGGAGCATTGTTTTCGTTGGTATAATCCATTTGTTACGTGAACTCAATCGCTTTGGTAGGCAGCTGAAATAATGATAACCAATGTCCAAATATTGATGGACCTGGCAGTATATCACAGCCAGTAATATCCTTCACAAATTGTACCCTATTCCAATTGCTGCTTGTCAAATTTATTTCACTGTAAAGGACATTGTGTGTGAATTTGGACTCATATACTACAAGGTGTTTTAAGCTAAACTCACTTGTATAGGACACTTGGGACGTCAATGGCACAGCAGAAGCCCTTTTCACTCTGTTCTATAGTGTGGCTGTCACATGACTCTTCCTCTTCTTCAAAACGTTCACTCACTAAGCAAGACAACAAAGTGCATTAGGACTGGTGTATTTAGTACATCAAGTTGCTAAACTGTACTACTACCATACTCTGTTTATATCCCTGCAACTAGAAATTATACACTGACACTGTGTGTATATTACCTATAAATGAATGTGTATTATAAATACATCACTCTCATCTCATTCATTATCTTAAAACTATTAGTTAATATGTCACCTAGTACCAGCAGCACAGTACTGTATCGAACAAACAGTTTTGTATTTGCATTTCTTAACGTTATCTAGATGTGTCAGCTATAGCTAGTTAACTTGAGTACAGAACATGTTATATTATCACACTAGCTACCTGGAGGTCTCATGTTGGAAAAATCATACTCTTCCTCCAGCTGGTCTTCTTTGATGGTATTTTTTCTGTATATTCGTCCATTTATGTTGATCAATGCTGGGCGTAAGATTTCCATTACATCAGTTACATTGACCGGTAAATAAAACAAAATACACTGTTGTTAGTAGCTTTCAGTAACGTATATTCCAATGCCGTTTCGCGACATACGGTAGTTTGACGTAAAGTAAGCAGCTTGGGGCTACGTTGTCGCAGATCTGTAAACTGCATGGATCAACAATTTGCGTCATGATAAGCGTTCGCAAAACATTAACGATCCACCAATCTCAAAAGATATATGTTGCTTAAACCGTAAAGCGTGCGTAGCCAGAAATAAACAAAGGTAAAAGGTTTGTCTGCCTTTTCTCTCTAACACCAGTGGTTGGTGAACCACTAAAATAAGGTATTTTTCTGATTTATTACGCGCAAAATTTGCTTTTGTTTCGCATTCTTTCTGTAGCTTGTGTTAACGTTGTGTTAACGTTAGAACACTGCAACTTTTACACTGAATAAGTATTGCTTGTCAACTGTATTTACCAGTAATACCCCAGCTTAAACTTGTTAATAACAAGTTACCATAATTGTATTTCTCAGTTGAAATGGCAGCATCCTCCTCGTCCTCCTCGGCTGGGGGGGTTAGTGGGAGCTCGGTGACTGGCTCTGGGTTCAGCGCATCAGAACTGATACCCCCGCGAAAGGTCCTGTACACTTATCCCAAGGGGGCCGGGGAGATGATGGAAGGTAGGCTTTGACACAAGCAATGGAACATGTTTTTCAAACAGCCAGGTATAGAGAATTCGTTAGGATTTTGAAGAATAACCTGCTTTGTACATTCCACCTGAAGCATTGATTCTTAGTGGAGATTTTTAAACTCGTTTACCTTTTAGTGTTCTAATTTCGAATGCTAGTAACATGTAATCGCCTACGAAATCACCTACATTCGAATCAAGAACAATCGATTTTTTAAATATATATTTTTTAAACTCTGACCTGTACTCGTTTGTCCTGCACATCCGTGGTCCTTGAGGCTGAACTTTTAATTAATTATAATAGAAATAATAATAATAATAATTAACGTTTATTTATATAGCACCTTTCATACAAGGAATGCAGCTCAAAGTGCTTTACATCAGTAAAAGTCAAATAAACTGGAAGAAATTTGCATCAATAAAAACATATACAATAAAAGACAAATAAAAAAATGTCAAACATAAAAAGCATAGAGTACATTTGCAGGCATCCATCCATCCATCCATCTTCATCCGCTTATCCGAGATCGGGTCGCGGGGGCAGCAGCTCCAGCAGGGGACCCCAAACGTCCTTTTCCCGAGCAACATTAACCAGCTCCGACTGGGGGATCCCGAGGCGTTCCCAGGCCAGGTTGGAGATATAATCTCGCCACCTAGTCCTGGGTCTTCCCCGAGGCCTCCTCCCAG